>JBBMKA010005632.1:0-11270 GCA_037833695.1 Sechiopsis laciniata | reverse complement strand
GACCCCGAAACTCCTCTCCGCCGTCGTAAAGTCAACTCTGCAGCATCCGAAAAATAGGTAGCAGAGCCAGCAAATCGAGTAAAGGATATTCAGCAGATTTTCAGCAAGGTTGCAGCTGAATATCAGCAGGAAGCCAGCGAAATGTCAGCGGGTTTTTGGCAGAACTTCAAGAGGTCTATTTAAGGGGAGAGCTCCCTCCATTTGAACAACTTTTGTTTCGAAGAGATTTGTCTCTAAGCTCCAGCACTTACAACTAGTTTTCCCTTTTCCCGACCGAAGTCACTCGAAGGAGTAGCTTCGCCTGGAGCAACGTAGTTGTAGTTTCAGTTTACTTCTTAGTTCAGCGAAATTTTGTACCCGGTGTTTGCTGGAACATTAAAGCAATATAGTATTTAAGCGCTTTGATTTTCATTATTTTTACTCTACTTTATACAAGTGATTTCCGCCTAAGCATGTTCGTCATCCTTTATTTTGCGAATATGAATTTCGTTGTTATGAGTAGCTAAATCTGTTGTCGGAAGGTCGAGGGGAAGTAAGGATTTCGCGTAAGCGAAGGGATTAGCGAAACAAATCTGTCATGCATGCTGTATTTACTTAACTTACAACGTGTGAATAACTCTTTGTATGAACTCTGTGCTAAGTCGAGAGAATTAAAACAGAGCGAACTAGCTTGTAGGGCTTTAAGAGCGAGCACTTAGAGATAAGGATTTCGCTTAGTGCTAACAGTTGCGTAGTTGCCGAAGAGCTCGAGAGAGCCAAGTACCGAAGTTCGAGAGAACTTGAGGGCTCGCTGTCAGTACTCGCCTTTCGCTAGTCGCTTAGCCAAGGCGAAACCCTGAAGACCCAAACCCTTCCGATATTTAGTCTCATTCACTATTTTAGTATTTCAAGCTTTTTATTTAAAACCCAACCTTTTTACCAATTCACTCTTGCATAAAAACAAATATAGAGCACATCTAAAAATCCCTGTGGAGAATGACCTATATTTACTTATCTTAAAACTTGCTACAATTCGACCTCGTATACTTGCGCGTCTGCGAGAGAAACACACACGTCACTCGGTTTAAGTTACCTTCGCTTTAGCGAAGGATGACAATTGCCACGTCAATATTCCACGTCATCCTCATCTTTGTTATTTTCTTAATTATTGTGTGTTAATCTGTCGAAGGAACAGTTTGCAAAAATGTTCATTCAAATGTAAGTAGTTATTAACTAACCAATAATAATAATTATTATTATCATCATAATTATAAACTTAAAATATAATATTTATTATCATTATTACTATTACCATCAATAATACTATATAGGCTTGTAATTAATAATTTATAATAATAATAATGATGATGATGAACAAAAGAATTTCATAAATATTTTGTTATTATTATTTATAATGAGTTATTAGGATTTTATTTTGGAGGAATAATACAACAAACTAAACACAATATTTTATTTCGAAACATGAATCTAACGAACCAAACACCGTAATATATAATTCCAAAAAATTCTATTCCAATGGTGCATTCTAAAAAATATAAATTCCGGAAAATCTTGATTCCAGCCAGCAAACCAAACATTGCTTTTAAGTGTCCATTCAAACAATAATTATGTATGCTTTTAGTATAATTCAAGATTAAAAAACCCGAATCCCAATTAAATAGTACCAAAAAAAGGCATCATCATCACAAGTTCACAACAATACAAAAATTGACTGATAAACATCTGGATTAAAGTTGAAAAAAAAAAAAAAAACCAAGCCGAACATCTGACGAGGGAAAACAAAACAAAACACAAAAACAAACTTAAAGCTAAGAAAAGTAGTAAAACTTAACTTATAAAAATTAAAAAATTGTTTGCATCCATAACCGTTAATACATTTGAATATTGTATTATAAATATTCATTAATATCGATATTATATTATTATAAAATACTTATTAATACTTATTAATACTCGTAAATACTGATATTATATATTATAAAATACTCACTAATATTTAATAATATTAATAACTATATTTATTAATATTTATAAAAATGATCATATTTGTAATTATTTTATTATTTCAAATATTACACTTCTTTAAAATTAAACTAAAAAAATCAACAAAAAATATAATTTATTTTGTTTTAAAAAATTATACTTATGTTCTAAATTTAATTATTAACCTGATTTAATTTCATATTAAAATCATAATTACTCATAAAGTCGATAAATCAAGTAGCCAACATCTATTTCGCAAATGAATTCCATAAAGTCTAAATTAGATTTTTTTTTTTTTTTTTTTAATTTTATGAATTCAATCAAATCCAAATTAGATTTTTTTTTTACTCATTCAGAACATGAATATCAGCCTTCCGATATAATTCATAATTATATCATAAGTTATTGAGCGAGCCAAACTACCTGAATTTGAAAAGGGAGAGTCAAATTGCCATAGTTTGAAAATGGGGTGAGCTAAACTGCCACAGCTCAAAGATAGAGTGAGGTAAATTGCTTGAAGATGTTAAATATACATAAATTATTGAGCGAGTTGAACTACCTAAATGGATATTTATTTTGACATCCACTTACATCTTTATACATAAATGATATAGAACATTTATTTTTTGTTCGTCCCTAAATAAAAATACACTCAAATATTTAGAAAGAATCTAAACTTTAAACACATCTAATTTTAAAATTAATGAAAACATAAGACAAATCTTCGAAAAACAAAATCCTCGCAAAATAGGAATACTATTTTGGAAAACAAAACTTTAAATCTAAACATATTCGACCTTTAATAACTTTCTAAGAAGCGAATTTTTTTTGTTGATGATGAATAGGTGGAGGATTCCATCCCATGGACGGTTCAAAAAGAACTTCTAAATAAAAAATAATAATCACAAGGGAGTGTCGAAGCAGAATGGGGTTTTGTCTTCAGCGATTGAAATCAAAATGCAGGTTCGAGGGGCACAAAAATTCTTCTTTCGCTAGAGGCTCTCTGTGTTTACATTTTTAGAAAACAAAACAAGAAAGCTTGAGTTAAGGAAGATGCTTCAGCTACACTTCAAAAAAAAAAAAAAAAAAAAAAGGGAGAGATAGAAGGTCGTGCACAAACTCCCACATGACGTTGATTTTTCTTTTTCTTACTCTAGCTTATCATGATTTGGAGAGAGAAGATGAATTGACCATTGAAAGGGAAAAGTATTATTTCAATGTTAATCATGATCAAAAGTACAAAGTCTTATTTAAAGACCAATGTGAAAAGAATAACTTCACGAGTACAACTATACAATTGACTAGCTGGAAATAGTTTAACTAACTAATAAATTGAAACTGCTCCACAAATGATTATGTGTGAGGATCTTAGTGAGCTCTCTTGACAGCCCCAAGCCAATGTTCGTGGAGGAAACAACACTTAGACAAAAGGAACAAACTGAAAGGGAGATAGCAGCTTTGTAAAAATGAATGCAACTTGAGTTGTGGCTGGTACATGGCAGACTGATATGCATTTTTTAGTACCAAATCTCGAACAAAATATATATCGATCTCCACATGTTTCAGACGAGAATGTCGAATAGGATTGGCACTCAGGTGAACCGCACTCAAGTTATCACACCATACTGTTGGTCGAGTGTGAAGAGTGACACCCATATCACGAAACAAAGATTCTAACCAAATTAATTCAGCTGAGACATGTGCTAAACTTTGATATTCTGTTTCAGTGCTGGAGCGAGAAAGATGGTTTGTTTCTTTGATGCCCACTGAATCAAATTTCCACCAAAGAACACACAGAATCCTGACGTGACTTCCTGCCATCAGGGTCAGATGCCCAATCGGCATCGGCATAGCCATGAATATGGAGAGAGGTTGGATGTTTATACACTAAACCATGATGAATAGTACCAGAAAGATATCGAAGTATGCGCTTTACTGCTTGCCAATGATTAACAGTCAGAGAATGCATAAATTGACATACTTTGTTGACACTATACGAAATCTCAAGTCGAGTCAAAGTAGCATATTGTAATGCTCCAACCGTGCTATGGTATAAACGAGTGTAAAAAAAATTTTCTCCACCAAATGCCAACATTACCGAACCTCCAATCATTGGTGTGGATACTCCTTTAGCTTGATGCATATTCACCTTATGCAGCAAATCCATCACGTATTTGGCCTGGGAAAGTAACATTCTTCCATCTGCCAGACGAGTACTTCTACACCTAGAAAGTGCCCCAGGGATCCAAGATCTTTCAAAGAAAATCGATTGTGCAACCTTTGAACAAGATCATCAATAAACTCATTTGAGCTGCCAGTGATCACAGTATCGTCCACATATATGAGAACATGACAGTGAACTCCATGTTGATGTTACACTAGTATAGATGAATCAGCAACTGATTGAACAAAGCCAAGAGCACATAAGGCAGTGCTAAGTCTTTTAAACCAAGCTCGTGGAGCTTGCTTCAATCCATACAATGCTTTATTCAATTTACAAACACCCTGACAATTAACACTAGAGGACATACCTGGTGGCATTTTCATGAATACTTCTTCATTAAGCAGCCCATGAAGGAATGCATTATTGATTTCAACCTGTCTCAGAGACTAATTATGAGCTAGAGCAAGAGTAAAAAGAACTCTAATAGTAACTGGTTTGACAACAGGGCTAAAAGTCTCTGTATAGTCAATATCAGGTTCTTGACTATATCCTTGCGCTTCCAATCGAGCTTTGTATCTAGCAATGGAACCATTGGCGTTTCTTTTAAATCTTGAACACCCAACGACATCTAATTATTTTCTTGTTAAATGGAGGAGCAACTACTGTCCATTATCATTTGCTATCAAAGAATCATACTCACTTTTCATAGCATCAACCCAGTGAAAACACTTTAGAGTTTCCCTCACATTTGGAGGTTCACGCTCAATATACTTAGTGACCAATATCTTTGGCTTAAAAACCCCATTCTTGCCTCTTGTAACCATAGAATGTTGATTAGTCACCTTGGAAACTGAAGGTACCGGCTTAAGTTCGCTGGAAAAATTGGACACACATAGAGTACTCGTTTGAGCAAAAGGGGATATGAAAGAGCCAAGACACGGACTAGGTTGAAGAGAAGAAATGCTTGAGGTATTAATAGATGAGTCACGTGAAGTATTTGTAAAGGAAGGATGATTATCTAGTGAATTATCAACCGAAGGAACTGACGGACAAAGATGATTAGGCATAGGATGAGGATTAATGAGTT
Source organism: Sechiopsis laciniata (assembly GCA_037833695.1). NCBI lineage: Eukaryota > Viridiplantae > Streptophyta > Magnoliopsida > Cucurbitales > Cucurbitaceae > Sechiopsis > Sechiopsis laciniata. Next base: position 6,036 of record JBBMKA010005632.1, on the reverse strand, counting down.
CTGCAGAAACATCACGCATTTGTGAATCCATACGCTGAGGAAAGGCAATAGGTAAGTAGCTGGCCACACTATTTTGAGTAGTCTTTTCAGCTGACTGGAAAAATTGATTGGCGGGAAAATTATTTTCTTCAAATTGAACATGCCTAGACGACCCTACCAGTTGAATCAATACATTTATAGCCTTTTTGTGTTGTGCCACATCCCAAGAACAAGCAAAGAGATGAGCGAGGTTAAATCTTGTGTTGATTATAAAGTCTTAGCATTGGAAAACATATACAGCCAAAGGTTTTAAGAAATGAATAATCTGGTTTTGTGCGTAATAATTTTCCTAGGGGAGTTAACATATGGATTGTTGTGGGTACGAAATCGATTTATCAAATACACAGATGTAGAAAAATCATCGTCCTAGGACTCTAACGACAAAGATAACTAAGATAACAAAGTTAATCCCATATCTGCTATTTGGCGATGTTGACGTTCACTATTCCATTCTGTTGAGAAGTACAAGGACAAGGGAGTCTATGTTCAATCCCTTGAGACTTTAGAAAAGAAGTAAACACACAAAATTCACCTCCATTATTAGATTGAAAACGTAAGATTGAACGTCCTATAAGTTTTTCAACATATGTTTTGAATTCACAAAACACTTTAAAAGCATCAGATTTTAAATTTAAGAAGTAAATCCAAGTGAACCTAGAAAAACCATCTACAAAACTAATGTAATATCGACAGTTGTTTCGAGATGTTTTGTAAGTAAGACCCCATATATCAGCTACTACTAATTCCATAGGGTATTTATACACAGTTAGAGAATCAGAAAAAGGTAAACAATGGAATTTAGCAATTGAACAAGCATGACACAATGCATATTTATTATTCAACATATGTGGAACAGTACATTGTTTCATAATGTTGGAAACAGTTTGTACAACAGGGTGTCGTAATCTATTATGCCACACATCAAAAGTAGACAAATTTGAATTCTTGTAGGAAGAAACTAAAAGACTAACAGTATGAAACACCCAAGATTTTGATAGACTTGAGCTTGGCGAATCTATTGATTGTGGAGAGTGGACTTTCTCCAACTGAAAGGCATACAGTCCATTAGTTAACTCCCTCTTGAGTAGAATTTGGCCACTGGCAATATCCTTCACAAAACAAAAAGAAGGATGAAATTCAAAGAAGACAGAGTTATCTTTTTCAAATTGAAAAATATTTATTAGATTCTTTGTGATGTGTGGGATATGAAGAAGATTTTGCAGATGAACACATTTTTAGAGTTTGAGGAAGAGGAAGTAAAAGTAGAAGAACCAATATTGGAAACTTGCAAACCTGAGTCGTTGCCAACATGAACCCGATTGTCACCATGATATTCAGACGCTAAAGACAGGTTTGAGAGTTCATTCGTGACATGATTTGATGCCCCTGAGTTTGGATACCACCGTGAATCGTTGTTCATAGAATTTTGTATCATAAAGGCATTCGCATTCTGTTGTAGAAAATCTAAACATGCCGTGCTATTGTTTCTATTTTGATTCATCTGAGAATTTTTCATCCCAAGCAGAACTCGTTGAATCAATACATAGCATTTTAACTCAGTATGTTCTGTGTTGCCACATACCTAACACTGAGATTTTCCATTATTTTCTAGTTCTTGCGTCCTTTGTTGTTCTGACTAGATTTCCCCTGATTATTAGCGTTGGAGAATTTAGAAGAAGAAAGTTGTTCATTTGACACACTTTTCCCTGAATCTTGAACTGTGAGATGAACAGAAGGCATCAAAGCATCTTGGTTAATCGTAGAACTTCGTGCAATTCAATTTTTTTGAGTCAATAACAGTGAATACACTTTCTGCAATGAGGGAGGTTCATTTTTATCCGTAATCAGCGAATCCACAGAATCAAACTCCGCTCCTAAACCAGATAGAATATGAATTATATGATCTTCCAAATAAATTTTCCTTCCAGTTGTAAATAATGAATCAACTAGATTCTTTATTTTTTGAAAATATTCTTGCAACTTCAAATTCCTTTTCTTAATTGTTTCCAGCTTCATTCCCAGATCTAGAACTCTTGCTAGATTTTTTGACAAAAAATGCCCATAAAGCGTCTTCCAGATCTGACTTGCTGTTTTGCACTCTAGTAACTCAGACAGAATCGACATGGACATTGAACCTAACAGCCAAGCAGATATGAGACTGTCCTGGCGATTCCATTGTTCATATTTAGGATTTAGAGTTTGACTGACCGTAGTGTTTGATCCTTCAAATCGTTCTTGAATCAAGAATTTCTCTAGAACTACTCCATCTTCATCAATGTAGTTGAGCAAGCCATGTCCTCGTAATGTCGTTGATACCCTATGCTTCCATAGAAGGAAAATTTCCTTATCTAGCTTCACAATCGCGGTCTTGTTCCCCAGATTCACCATCTTTCCTCCTTGTAAGACACTAACCACACCAGAAGAGTTCATTTCTTGAGACGACTCCATTGATGGCCACAAAAACCCTATTGGTTGTTAAACCCTATCTCAGCTCTGATACCATATTATGATTTGGAGAGAGAGAAGACGAATTGACCATTGAAAGAGAAAAAGTATTATTTCAATGTTAATCATGATCAAAAGTACAAAGTCATATTTAAAGACCAATGTGAAAAGAATAACTTCACAAGTACAACTACACAACTGATAAATTGAAACTGTTCGACAATTTTTTCTATCTTAGTGAGCTCTCTTGACATAGCTTTATTCTCATTACCATTATGCATTTATGTCTTAAGATATAAGAAGATGTAAGTGTATGTACCTAATTCATTAATGAACCTTCAAATAATTGTTTAAAAATTAGTGTCCAACTATTTTTGCTTCCTATTCTTAAAATATAAATTAGATTTTATATTAATAGGAAGTTAATCTAAGTTGAAATTAATTAGCTCATAAAGAATATAATTAATTATAAGGGTACACATGTCAATTTCAATATATTTAATTATTTCCATAAGACATTTATTTCAACTATAGATATAGTTTTATTAAATTCAATGTAGTTATTCCCCTAGTTGTCCAAGTTAAATACTTGTAAACCAAGTCAAGCCCAATTAGAAAAGGCTCATTTGCTTAGCATTGTCCACAATTCTTTATACAAAACTAGTATATTTATGGGTTAAGTACTGCGTAAATGGCTAGATTAGATAAAGTTATTAAGAAAATAGCACAATTATGCCCTGTAACTATTTTTTTATTTTTGTATTAAATTTATTTAAAATTAGATTTTACAATAACCGCTATAAAATAAAATTTTAATTTATTTTTTAAAAATAAGAAAAAAAGATTTTTTACTTAAATAATTTATTTATTTTTATTCACAAATTTCTGAAAATTAGCAACAAAAAAAAAGTCATTGGATACTATTTTTTAAATTTAAAAACTTGAACAGCAATTTGAAGATAATTAGGCACATAAGTTTTCATCCTCTTACATTTTGGGACGTAAATGTCGAATAATGAGGATAAGAATAAAACTAGAATAAGAAAGAGAAGATCAACATATATGTGTTAGGAGCGTGAGCCCAACAAAAGCAAAAAATCAATTGTCAAAATATAAATTTTGATTTTGATTAATCTAATTAATCTGCATGCATGATCTCATAAGTATTGTTTGATGTGAAAAAATATTACTTACAGAGATTGCCGACTTTAATTTTATCAATCAAACGCGTCTTTGTTTCCAAACGCCTAGGACCAGCTTTTGTTCTTCGCAGACCCTTTTTGAAAAGGTTCTTCAAAGGTCTTCCAAACTATGACTTTGAACAACGTCAATGGCCTAGTGGGAGCAGACTCCTACTGTAGGGAGTGGTGGGGAATTTTCTGCAATGGGCAAAAGCCTGACGAAGCAATGCCGGCCTTTATGGAGTTGAGAGAAAACTGTCGAGGGTGTTGGCAACTAGGTCATGAGTAGTGTTGAGTAGTGTGGAGTTTGAAGGACCTAAACTATCTATTTATAAACTCTATGTTACTTGTCCAAGTAACAATTAATTAATTATTTCTTATCTAATTATCCAATAAATAAATAGTTATTAATACATTCAATATATTAATAAAAAAGAGAAATTGTACTATATGTGCTCTTCTCATAAAATAACTATAAATGTAGATAAATTTTAAAGTATTTACATCTATTATCAATAGTATTATTAATATAGTATTATAAGAAAGTATTATTAGTACTAATTATTATAATTATCATTTTTTTTAAAAGTGATCATATTTGTAATTATTTTCTAGATTTGACTAATTTTGTCAGTTTCCCTAATAAAAACCTTTTAAATATTTATTAAATGCACATTTCCATATATCTCATATATTAATTTATTCTCTTTGTTTAATATTTATCCAATAATTATAATTTATTAATATATCTAATATATTAATAATCAGTTTTATGTATTCAATATACATAAAACTAAAGTCATTATAATTAATATATCAAACATATTAATTAATTAGTTTGAACTATTCAAACTAATCTCTTCATACCTATCAACCTGCCGTTCTCATGAGCCAGCCTAGGGACTATGAACCTAAAAATTGGAAGCTGATCCAACAATACGAGAATGATCCAACTAAACTGTTTAGTGTAGATTCAATCCCCAATCGTTAATTACAAGCTTATTCCACACAAGACCTAAGATGCATTCTCTCATACTAGAAGACAAGTAATGTATACCAATATAATCGCCTAAAAAGTTATTTTTCATGAGTTGTTCGTAATTACAATTGGGCCAAATATCCATTTTACCTCTATGATTACCTCTTTCTACTTAAGTGCAACTGACTCCTTTAATGAACAAGTTGTTTATGGTCGAACCATAAACTAGTATCCTCTCGGGCCAGTGAGAAGCGTGTACTCTTCGTTCAAGTCCTAGAATCAACCTTTAAGGAAACAACTCTTAAACTTCCACACCATCATGAAATGAGTGAATTCCATCTCGTGATGATGCGTTCCTGGCTTCTCACCACGACAATCCCCAACGTGGGAGACTTATAGAATAAACGTTGTTGGCTATTCTCACTCATGCACATGAAAGTACGCTTTCATAAGAAGGAGTTCACAACTCATTCAAGATTGACATCATACTAGCATACGATCATCCTAGCAAAATATTGATCCAAGTCTATAATAGAATTACTTAGACTAATCAAATATTTCTAATCTAGTCTTATACAAACTCTTTTCATAGATTTCCTCATTAACATGCCTCCACATGAACAACCAGGATTAGGTTGTCTGCAACATTTTCAAACAAACCAAGACAAGTGATTGGTTGCTACTACTGCTTGGATAACAAAGTATAAAATCTGAAATGGCTCATACAACATGCAATGTTCCAGCATCTAATAGATAAATACGCAAGTATACACAACTGTTTGTAGTCAAGTGATAAATTACAAGTCATTCTCTTTAAGAACTAGGGGTAATCTAAATTTATGTTGAATAAAAAGTCGGATGTGAGAAATTAAGGGCTCATTTGATAACGTTCCCGTTTCTTGTTTTCTATTTCTGTTTCTCATTTATTAAGAAACAGACTTGTTTGATAATCGTTCTCATTTCTTGTTTCTATAAAAGTGAGAAGCGTTTCCTTAATTGTGCCAAAATTTGAGAAACTGCTAAAAGCAGTTTCTGGTGTTCCATCTCATTAACGAGTTTTGGTAAAAACGCTGGGATGTTGGGCTTCAGCCCAAAGTGGGCCAATTGCTTTTTTTTGGGGGGAAGTTGTGGTGAATAACCACTTTTTGAAAAATATTTACAAATTTAGTCATATTTTAAAGTATTTGTAAATATATTTTTTGTTTTAAATTTAAATAATAATATATTTCACCAATGCCTATTTTACCCATCTTCCATTTGCCACCTGCCGCCATGCCAAATCCACCGTCTGACCAATTATCCCATAAAAAAAAAATTAAATAAAATTTGTTATTGAAATTATGTTGATATTTAGGGTAGTTGAGATTTTAATAATGTATTGTATTTTAATAA
>JBBMKA010005631.1:0-11273 GCA_037833695.1 Sechiopsis laciniata | reverse complement strand
TGTAACTATGATGTTGAGTTGGACCAAACAATGAAACCAACATGCTACTATCCCTTTCGATAAATTAAAATTAATTGAAGGTGGAAAGATTAAAACTCATGGTTAAGTCATGCACACACTTATTTTCATATAAATTTCATTCATAGTGATCAAGCATTTGACCCAAGTGTTATACCATAAGATTTTTTAAATTTATTATTATTATTTTTAATTCGTAATTGTCTGGACTTGTTTGCATGCACCTCGACTAAGGTTAGGGACATACTGTCTGACCTTACAATATTTTGATGTCAAAAAAATTCGTAAAAAATTAATTTTTAGATAGATTACCACATATATTGAACACATCACCTTTTAACCTTGAAAGTATTATATCATGAGACATTTTAGGAATCCTCAACAATTAGTTTGCTTTGAAAATTCACACACAAACAACAAAATGATACGTAAATCAGAAAGGAAAAGAAAATGTTGCGGATGTTTTCATGGGACTTACCCCTTTGTTTCACTTTTTTTTTGTCACATTCGAAAAAATTAAACCACTGACAATTGGTTCAATGAATAATGATTTCATATTTGACAAATAATTTGCACTCAATAATACATAAATTTGTCAAACATAGGACAATTTAAAATTTTGAACAATTCACAATTTACCCCCTTTTTTTTTTGTGTGTGTGTGTGTATGTGGATTTGTTGTGATTTCTAAGTCAACTCTAAAAATGGCTTTCATTTGTGGGGAGCTCAAAATTGAATTATTTCAAGGTTCCCTGGTGGTTTTAGAAGAGCAAGTCAATTGGGGCTTAGCCTTTTTCTTTTTAGAAGGGAGGGTTTTGGTGCCCTTAAAAACTTGTTTGGGCCATACATACACCTTGAACTGTACTTGGCCATTTTCAATATTTTCACTTGCCATTTCATAAACACACACATTTTATATCCACTCTTTTAATATTTAATGCAAAATAATGTACTATGTATTTCATATACTTTCGGCCGTTTACTTGTTTTTTAAAAAATAGTTATAACATAGTTAAATAGTGATATTATTTTCGAATAAATTGGAGGCGCGCTTGTTATTGTGGTGGATAATCCATTTTAACTTCACGTTCACGAGTTCAATCTTGAAAATTGATATTTGACTCTCATATTATTTAAAAGTAGTAGTGTTTTCTATGTAAAGTTTGTAAGTCTCCCTCTCCTCAATTTATACTAAAAAAAATATTGATTGAAGACTTGAATTCTTAAATTATTATTTTTCGAAGTCTCAAGTTTGAGGTCTATTTGTGATATTAATTTGTAGACATCCTTAATTATGTCTCCACTCCTTCCATGTATTTCGATGCTACAATCTAGAGATGAATTAGTGGTGCCCTTATTATTAGTGAAGAAGCTCACTTCTCAATCATAAAAAAAGATTTTTAAAAAATAATTTTTTTGTGAGTGTTCAAGCCAACTTATACAATTTTCAATTATTTTTTTCGAAACAAATCGCCTCACTATAAGATATTTATAGTTGTCAAATAAACTCGTACTAAATTAATTTTTAGGCGGTGAACTAGCAACTTTTTTTTTTTTTTTTTTTTTTTTAATGTTTCTTGACCAGATACATTGAAAAAAATGGTACAAAACAGTGAATTTTGAAGAGAAATGGGAAATGAAAAATAAATGAGAAAAATTAAAAGTGGAAATGTGAAGAAACAATTGAAAGACAAGCACATTAGAGTGCATTGAGAATGGAGACAATGGCATGTGTGAGGGTGTGGCAATCCCATCCTTTCTTTGTCCAATGGGGGCATCATTTCCTTTAAGATTAATTCTACTTCCTAGTGGATCCAACACTCTTTCTTCTCCTCTTTTGTTTCTCATTTTCTATTCACATTTCCTTAAATTATAAATTTGTATTCACTGTTTAGAGTCTTAGAAATTAATTAGACACAAACATCAAGATTCAAACACAAAATTTGTAATTTACCCTTTACATTTTTATAAACTCGGGTCTGAAGAATATGTCATAAATTTATATATATAGAAGACGAGTAATTTATTATCTCTCTAAGAAGTTCATGACGGGGTAGGAGGGGATGAAGGTGGCTTTTCCATTCCCCATTTCATTTCTCATCTTGACAAAAATCTTCATTTGATTTTGAAGGGATCGTAGTGGATGAGAATATATTTTTCATCTCCATTTAGGCTAGAGGAAGTTTCCTTCCATTTCCTTTTAATTTTCGGGAACTTACTATACCTATACCAATGAATTGGTCTCCACGGATCATAAAAGAGAACATCGCCATCCCACTTTCTTCAAACTCACTATATGCTAGTGACCAAAATTAAAGTTTGGCAGAATGAGGATTTCCTTATTTCAGAAAGCTCAATACTAACTATAATTTTGAAAAATTAGTAGAAAAAATTAGCCAAATAAATATTGAAAATAAGACATTTTGAGCACGCCTTGGTGAACAAGATAGCAGATTGTCTAAATGAGAAAATCAATGAACTCATGAATTAAATAATATAGCATTTGATATTGAAAATAACTTCTTTTTTTTTTTTTTTTGAAGAGCTCATTTTCTCTAAATATTAATTCAACTTGAATTCCTCTATATATATTGAATAATTCCAAAAAAAGAAAAGGCATGGGAAGTATGTATACCTATTTTTATTCTCCTCTTTCCATTCATACTTTGTATACCTATTGCCAACTAACATATTGAAAATGACATATTGTGTTAACCTTGGTGAACAAGTTAGTATCTAGTATACATGAAGAAACATGACATTTAATTTCCATCACAAGAAATCTCATTCCTTTCAAGTATTCAAAACGTATAATTCTAAATCACCATCGAAAAATATTTATAATTTTATTTACTATTCATATCCAAATATCTTATCATTTTTTTAAACAATCTTCTTATTATTCACAACAAATGTAGATTATATAGACTTGTCAAAACTTACAAAATTTATTAGTTTTAAAATAAAACTAAAAGGATGGAATTAGAGCAATTCTTAGATGACCTCATATAAATTTTCCCGAGTGAAAATAAATAAATTTCCTTGGTATAGATAGTAACTACTAATTATTTTAAGAAAATTGTATTAGATATGTTATTCTCACAAATTAATTATAAATATAGACAAATTTTAAAATATCATTTTAATATTATATTATAAATACTTATTAATACATTATTATATATTATTAATACAATATTATAAGGAAGTATGTAACAATACTAAAAAATATTAATAATTATATTTATATATTTTTTAAAAGCAATCAGATTTGTTATTTAAAAAAACAGCGATCATATTTGTAATTACTTTTTCCATTATTTTATCATTTCGATTCCATGAACATTATATTTAGAGGATTAGCCGAACAGGACTTCATCGGCAAGTCCAACAGAGTTACTAAAAATGTTAAAGTTGAAGATGAAAAAACATCAAATGTTCGATGAAGGCCACAAATAAGCAAGGCAAGGGTTGAAAAATACACTTCATTTATATTAAGTGTAAAGTCATATGCTCTCATTCCATTCATAAAACCATATTCACTACTAAAATTAAGCGAGAAAATCATCAGGAAACTAAGAAAAAAGATCGTTTTCTTCAAGCACAAACATTTTCTGATAACGCTACACATCTTCCATTTGAAAAACAAACGTTTGCTATACAGTATGGTTGACGAAGATGCATGTTAGTTTAGCCACTGAATTTGATTCAACCCCTTTCCTCGAATTCCCGCTCGGTCCGATTTTGTCGTAAGCAGAACGGAAACTACCAACTTCTAATCCAACTACTGTAAGAAAATTGGTGAATCTACATTCCCTGCTTCTTTCTGCACTTTTCTTGCTCCATTTCTGCTTCCCTTTTCTTCAAATCCATCATCTCCATTTTTTTTCTGCACAAAGAAAAACGGACAAGTCATCAGCTTAAAGCCTTTTCATGAACATGGAATCAACAAGTAACTTTCACATATGAAAGTTTCTATATGGGATGCATTTCTTTTCTAGACCCACATTGATAATTCAGTCACATAAGGAAGAAACTAATAGAACTTTAAGGGCTAAAAAGCAAGGAATTATTAATGGATGCATGATGAAGATCACTTTCTATAAGCAAAAGTAAAGATTCTACATAGCTTAGCAGGTAAGCATAGAAAGGTTCTAGGCCAGCCTTTTGCTATTATATGATAGGAAAGGGAACAAGTGTGTTTGCATTACAATACAATTAATCTCTCTTTATTTGAGTGAACAATATGAAACCATGTTATTAGGAACTAAACTCTATAGTTTGTTGATGCCTAAGCTAAGGTAATAATCATTTACATTAAAACAGAACAAAATCCCACCATTCTTTTCATATTCCATGGCATATTAAACCAATTCCAAAGCAAAAGAACAAAGGAAATGAAGAATTGAATACCTGTTCTCTATATGATTTGATAACATGTGTCAACAGCGTGTCGCCTGCTATCAGCCTCACTCGCTTAATCAGTTCATGCCTCGAAATCTTATGATCCTACAAATCCAAAAGCTAAACAAATTGAGATCAATATAGCCATAATCAAAAAGCTACTTCCAAAATGGAAATGAACAAGAACAATCCTACACAAAACAAATCAAAATTAACATACCCTATGGTCTTTGTGATACTTGGTAATCATGGCAACTTGAGGGGCTGGTAAAAACTTGGTTAGAACAGAAATCAGAGCTGGAAATGGCATCCAAGGGGAGCTTGGCAATTTCAAAGGCTGTTTGGCATTCAAAGTACCTAAACAATTGAAAAACTCAATTAAAGTTAGAATCAAAATCATGACCCTCTTTTGTCCTTACACCAAAGCAATTACCAAAAAGATTACTAACTTTTCAAACTTGGAGGACTTCTAAAACTAATCAAATACTCAGGCAAGATATGAGTATTCATGTTTGTGCTCCAAATTATGTATTTCTTTGGTGAAATAAGATCATCAACACCAGAATCAAATAATCCAGAGCTTGGATGACTCTGTTGCGAACCAGAGTGCACGAGCTCTGTTTTCCCCAATATAACACGGCAGAGCAATAAATGCCTCAATCCATCTTCATCAACAACAGTATCTTCCAGACTAAAATCAAAATCAAACAAACAATCAAATGGGATTCAAAATTCACAATTAGATCATTAACACAAAAGGCCTAAAACATAACATTAAGATTAAGGCAACAAACCTTTCAAGTGGATGATTATCAGGGGAAAGATAAATCCCACATCCAAGAAATTGCGAACTCTCAGGCTTGTTACAATGGCAAAAACCATAGCCAAGAACATTGTTGATTTGATCCTTCGAAGCCCCGAACCAAGCGTACTTCACATTAGCATTACCGCCATTTTTCTTCTCAATTGCTTGCGAAAAAAGCTGAAACGCGTGCAAACGGGCTTTCCCAGTATGGGTTGAATGGTTGTTCTTGTGAACGGCAGAGACAGTAATTTGCGGAGCAAGTAATCCAAAACCGGTAGCGAACCTTCTATTGATTCGGTCGAAAAGTTTATCATCTTCAATTTTCACCAATCCCTCATTGATACATTCCAATTTCTCCATACTGGGACCTGAAATCCCGCTTTCGGAGTCCGAAACCATATCGGGATCAGTCGAATCACCGGCATCGGAGAATCGGTCGGAGAAATCATCCTCATCGCTTCCAAATTTCTGAAACCGTAACCGACATTGATTCTGATTGTTCTCCATCGAATGAAATACAGAAGTAAGAAAGAAAACAGAGTATCTAGATATCTAAAACAGAGACAACATCCAAAACAGGGCTATGTAAAAACCAAAAACGATGATAAACCCAACAATGGAAGTTCCAAATCATGAAATCAATGGAAAGAATCAAACAAACCCAGAACCCAAATAAAGAAACAAGGAGAAGAAAATTACAGAAACAAATAAAAGGAACCCAGTAATCTTATCTTATGCGATTAGAAAACAAACCCATCACCGCCAAATGATCGAATAAGTCGGTTAAGTATAGAAAAACTTAAGACCCAAGAAACAAATCGGGTGTGAATGAAAGAGGAAGTTGAATTTGAATGCAATAATAAGGGTTTGGATTACTTGGAGAAGAGGAAGAAGAACAGAAAATTGGCAGTTATAAGCTTTTTGAAGAAGAATTAGACGGTTTCTGGGTTTTATGATGGGCTGTCGCGCTGTTAGTTTTTGGATCAAACCCCATTTTATTTTATTTTATTTTAAAAGCATGTGAAAGGCGGTAATATTTTTATTTTCATTTTTTTAGGTATACGTAATTTACCTTTATATCTTTGTACGTGTCAGTTTTATCAATTACTTTTATACCCTCCTCGTACATGTTACGGAGTAAGATTTGCGACGATGAAATGAAAGCGTTATTTATTTTTTTATTTTTTTATTTTTTTGAGAAAGAAGAGTTATCCTTTTGTAATTAGAAATTTGAGTTCAACTCAATCACGTTTGGTAAATAATTACTTTTGTCAAAAGAAAGTAATTTTGCTACTTTACCTTTTATTATGTTTTTATTAGGTTAAAAGATCTTGTAAACAAATTAAAAAAAAAAAAATATCTTGTAAAAAAGATTAAAAGTTTGTTCTATTTCAAATATTTAGAGATAAAAATTGATCCCTGATAACTTTAAGTTCAATTTCGTTTAATAATATTAATAATTTTAGTAGAATGTATTTCTTACATTTATTTATGGAGGAAAAGAACTAAAGATTGTTTTTATAAAAGAAGTTAACATATACCATAAATATCAAATTTATTATTATTGTTTAAAATGTTGTTGAACTCCAATTTATGTTATTGAACTCCAATTTTTTTAAGCTTTTTAAAAAGTATAAACATTAAAATTAGACCTTAAAAAATTTATAAATCAAAATAAAACAAATTCAAGTGTTAACATTTTGATTATATTTTTGTTTTTTTTTTTTTTGAAGTTTAAACTTGCAAGATGAGAGAATGAACCTTTTTATGTATTTTTTTAATTGAACACCATTTTGAGTAAAATGATTCAAATTGGATCACTTTTAATCATGAATACATACATTAATCAATCTTAAATTACATAAAGCCTTTTGGATTGAAGGATGTTGAGGAAAAATAATAGAATCATGAGTAATTTAAATGTGTTGTTTGAATGAGTGGTTGCACGAAAATCATGTTTTAATAAAATTACTTGAATAAAGAATCATAAGAAAGTTGTTTAAATAAAGATATTTGAATGAAGAGTTACATGAAAATTATATTTGGATAAAGTTGTTTGGATGAATGATTGTAAGAAAAAAAAAAATTTTATAGTGGGTTGTAGGAAATTTTTGTTCGAAATAGGAATTGGATCGAAGGATTAAAATGAGAAGTTAAAATTAGGAATTGAAATGTGGGGTTGAGAGAAATTTTTTTAATCCAAAATAAATATATGGTAAATTTTATCCCACATTTGTTTAGATGGGTTTCTCTTAAGTATGTATGACAAATTTGATTTTTGATATGCATGTATTATATAATATATAATGTTTCTGACAGAGAGAGAAGTTCCCCCACAGATTTTGAAACAAACAGAGGGAGAGACAGTGGCTACATATATAATTCAATGCCAAGAGATTGAGCAATGTGAAGTGGAATCATACAATTCACACATTTGTCATTAAATTGTTGGTCTTTTATCTTAATAATTATCTTAATAATTGTTGGTCTTTAGGGTAGCTAAAGTTTAATTTAATTTATTTTTATATAGCTTAATAAAATCTCATAAATAATTCATGGTTGAATTAAGTACGTGACATTTCGTTATAAATATACCAACAGTATATTTTGATTTTTTTGATAATATAATTTAAGTAGTTGATTGAATAAAAAAATGTATAGCTAATGAAAAACTCATTTTATTATACAAATTTTTTTGTGTGCGACAGTTTTGAGATATGGAGGTATTGTTAGTGAAGCATAGTTGGAAATTTATTAGAAATCGAAAGAGCTTACTTTTTAGAAATTTTTTTAAAAAGTGTTTCAATGATGATGATTTTTCTTTTGGTTTCGACGAGGTCCAACCCTTCCTTAGCTTGGAGAAATATCATTTAGATAGGGAATGAGAGATTTATTTAAGGAAGGATTTAGGTGAAAAGTGAATAATGAGACGTAAATTGTCAATAAAAAATGTTTAGATTAGAATTTTAATAGTATCAAGGAGGATTTAGTAATCAAAATATCAAAAGTTCTCATTCTTATGTCCTAGGTGTAGGAAGATTGGAAGAACAAAATGGAGGTTAATCTTATTTTAATAAAAATAAGTGGAATGTGGGTTTATTGAAACACTCATTTTTTGCAAGAGGAAGTCAATTTGTCATTAAGACCCCTCCAAGTGCATCTCAAACATATAGAAAGGATGAAATTAATTATTTGGAATTCAAGAGAGCGATTGACACTAATAAATAAATATATTTATATAGAGAGGAAAATTCAAAATAGTGAGATGATCGTTAATTTATTCAGAGATGACTTTTAAAAGAGAATCTGTTCCAAAAATTCAAAAGATGAAAGATTTAAAGTTTTAATTATTCTTTGAAAGTTGTCGAATTTTAGAAACAAAATTTTGTATAATTAATCAAACTTTTGGCCAAAGAAACCTAAATTGATTCTTTATCTAATTATGTGTTAACTTTATTTCCTCATCAAACTCCTCTTCCAAGTCACTAGGGTTCCGTCTCGGTCAAGTTTCTAAGATTCCTGTTACCCCCTTACTCATATAATTCTTGAAAGTTGATGGTTGATGCTTCTTTAACTTGCCGCAGAAGAGATGAAGGAGTGAGTTAGGTGGTTCGGGATTGTATACATAAGTCAATTATGTTAGGTTCAAAGTCTGATTTTAAAAGCTCGAAGCCAAGATTATTGAAGGTTTTGTTTAACGATTAAGAAATGTGTTAAATAATTGTTTGACAAAGTTGTTCATCTTCTCATCTCATCTTGGTGAAATCAGATGCTTCAACAATTATAATATCATTAATAATGTTTGGCAAGATTTATCTCAATTTAAAAACATTATTGTTGGAATTAGAGAGAATGGATTTCTATGTTTAGAAATATTTCTTTTTTGAATTTTATGGTGGAACTAACAACCTAATTAATAAGCCTAAATAATTTTTGTTGTGTGACTCTCTTCCATGTCAGGATAGGGAGTCACGGTTTTGATGTGCTTAATTAATATATTTATTTGATTTTTTAAAAAAAAGGGTTCATGTGTGAAATTACTATTAGGTCCATATGGTCAACAAAAAGAGGCTCTTTTACTGTATCTGTGTACCTCGGAGACGAAGAAAATACCATACATGTATTTTACGCGTGAAATCACTATTTTTAAATTTTTTTTTTTTAATATAATTATTGCTGCACATGAGCAACCCTTTAAATTAATACTATTAATAAATAACACGCCCCCAACCTATTATTAGGTTTTTCATTTATTGATTCAAAAAAGAAAAAAGAAAAAAGGTTTTTCATTTATTTAAATGAACGAACACATGGTAGCAAGAATTTACTTTTATATTCATGTGAAAAACTAAATTACAAATTAGGCCTTTATCTGAAGAAAATTAGATTGTTTAGATGGAAAGATAATTAGAAAATTAGTTTTTTTTTTCCCAAAAAATAAAGTGAGAATTTAAGTCCTTATAATTAGATAAATAATCTTTTTTTATAGTAATTTTTATGAAAATTATAAGTTTAACTTATATATAAATTTGAAGTATTGGGTATTTAAATGCTTAAGATAGTTGTAATTTTGATTGGTAGGACTGTATAAAGTTACCTTCTTTTGAAAAGAAACAAGATAAGAATAACTTTTAAAAGATAGTATTTTACAAAATATATTCTTCCTAGTTTATTTATTTATTTTCAAAACACAAAAAAAAAAAAAGAAAAAAAAAAATCCTTCATTTACCAAAATCCTTCATTTACCCTGATATTCAAAGGTCATACATCTGATAAATAAAGATGGAAATGGTACAAAATATATAAAGCATATGGGGTGAAAGATTTTTGTAAAAGTTTGAACCTTCTGTTGGGAAAAACCTTCCCTAATTACCGCAAGAATAAACAGAAAGTAATTGAGAAATTAAAGGAAAAAAACTACGGAAAGAAAGAAATTCTACTATGTGAAAAATTGTTACAATCACAAAGAATTCTCTTCCCCAATTACAAATACCACTCTTCAAAACTTATACTAATTACAACTTTTGCTCAACTTTCGTATACAAAAGAGTTAGTACACTTGCTTAAAGTGATTCTAATTGGGATACCTTGAATCCAAGCCCATTTGCTCCTTTTATAGTGAGTGAAGCACACCACTTTCTTGCATCTTTCTAATGTGGGACAACTTTCCCAATATTTTGCCAAAACTTTTCATGTGGGACAAACTTTGTTAATATTTTGTCAAATTCTCAACAAATTCCACCTTGGCAAGATATGTAAAAATAAAACCACATCTTCCGTTGCAACATTGTCTTCTCTGACAATCATAATTCTCATACTCCGAGAATTATAATATACTCCACCATAAAAAGTATAACACTTGAAATCTCACATTCTAAGATTTTTCTTCGTCACATGTCAATACACCTTGTTGAAATTTATGGTGCAACTTTCACCTACTTGGCTTACCTGAAAGTTCTTCAGCCATCGACATAACTTCCACCGCACACTTTGCATAACTGCCAAGTCAATGCCCGTGTGCAAACTTGTGGAATCGCTGACATCACATCCTTTACCATGGCAAAGCGGACATACCATAAGGATGATTTTTTTTTTTTTTCAGAGAGAATCAACATCTCCTCTAGCAAGAGAGACCACATCAGCATCTGAACCCGAGTCCTTTGACAAACTTGAACTGTTAGGATAACTTTCTTTCATGTGACCAGCCTGTCGACAATCCCACAAACTTATCTTCTTAGAACTTCTACTGGAACCATCGACAAACTCTACTAGATCATCATCGCCTTTTGATCTTTTTATATAAGAAGCACCACATCTTGGTCTTCCATTCAAATCTTTGTGTAATCGAAATTGTATTAGCACATCTCGAACTTGCACTTGCCACAAGCCGACGATCATCCTTTCTTCAAATTTTTCCACATTAATCTTCACCGCACTTGTAAAGTTTGACATCTCCTCTTCACTCCTAACAAATCAGCAAATAGTGAATAACACTATTCACAACACCCAGCTCTAACTTGTTTTAAGAATTCTTTTCTGATGTGGA
>JBBMKA010005630.1:0-11275 GCA_037833695.1 Sechiopsis laciniata | reverse complement strand
AGCAATAAAACATTAACAAATAGATAATTAATACCTAGCAGCTAAACGGAAACAAACAGCCAAATGCACAAGGCTCGGGAGAAGTAAATACCCTAAACCAGGTACTAGGCGGCTCGGCAGCACAGCTCCGGGCGAAGGCGAGCTCGGCAGGGGCGAAGTGCTGCTGTAAGGCTGGGCGCTGCTTGGCCCTGGCGAAGCTGCGGGTGTGCAGGTGCGAGCGAGCGCACGGCTGGCACCGCGAAACACTGCTGAGGCTTGAGCGCTGGGCTTGGCTCGGGCGAATACGTGCGGCTACTGTCCTCGGCTTGGGCGACGCGCGACAGATTTGGCGAAGGCGCGCACAAGGGAGCGAAGACACGGCGCTGGGCGCTGCTGCGTGCGGCTGGGAGTGAGGGCAGTGCTGGCGAAGGCGTCGTGCGGCGAAAACTCGACAGGGAGCTGCTGCGCGCGCTGGTGGCGTGCGGTCGCTGGAGCGAAGGCTTGCAGAGGGTGCGCGCGCGCAAGGAATTGCGTGAGAGGGCGAGCTACGGACGGGGCGAGATCTGGCGAAGGCGCGGGGCTGAGCGTGCGTTGGCGAAGGGGCTGACGACGATCTGGCGAAGTGCTTGGCGAGGGTCGGCTGTGTGGCTGCTGCTCGGCGAAGGGCTTGGCAAAGCTCGGCTAGGGTTTGGCTTTAGCGAAGGGCTAGCAACAAGGTTTGGCTTCGGCGAAGGAGAGAAGGAAAGGGAAATCCTGGGGTTTGCCAAAAGAGGAGAAGAAAAGTGGCTCAACCCTTATATAGGCCTCGGCAAAAGGGAAGGGAAGAAGGAGATCATGACACGTGTCCTCTCTTGGTCATGGGTTCGAGTCCTGGCCTGTACAACCTTTTTCCTCTATTTTTGAATAAATAAACCGAGGCTCCAAAACCTCTCCAAGGACCAAGCTAACTCTGAAAACCTGAAACCGGAAGAAACCTGACTCGATAATCTTAGTTGAACACACCCGGAACCCTGGCAAATTACGAGACTACCCCTGAAGGCCAAATTACCAAAATGCCCCTAGAAGCTCAAACTGCCTTAACGGCCCAACCAAACAACCGAATCATCAAACGGACAAACCTGGGGAACCGAAAAGGAAAACTGGGCCGTTACAATAATTAAGGCCTCGTTTGATAACCATTTCATTTTTCGTTTTTTGTTTCTAGTTTTTCATTTTTGGATTTTTTTTTTTGTTTTAAAAAAAAAATCATATATGTTTGATTACTCATGTTAGTTTACTGTTTTTGAAAATTAAAAACCAAAAAACATGTTTGATAACTATTTTTTGTTTTCAAACATCACATTTTGTTTATATTTTTTTAGTTTTTTACTATTTATTCTTAATTTTTTCATGCTTTTTTAAAAACAAAAACAAAAATGTGTTTTTGAAAGCTACTTTTTTTAGCTTTTAGAATTCCTTTAATATTTTAAAAACATTTTTAAAATTTAAAAAACAAAAACCAAAATTGGTTATCAAACAAACCTGTTTTTAAAATATTAAAAACAAAAACAGAAAATAAAAAACGAAATGGTTATCAAACGGGGCCTAAGCGTTTGACGTATTAAGACAATTGCATCTAAAAGAATAATTTTTTTTAGCAAGAGGAAAAGCACAGCATACGATAAGCATTTACTATTTAGCAGCTATTACACCTACAAAAGCATCGCTCAAGACGAGCAATGATTCAAGTTTGGGGGTTTGATGATTCTCAAATAGAGTCAGAATTCTTGCTATTCTAAGATCATTGTTTATAGCTATTATTTAAAATCCAATGCAAAAATGATAAGTATAATGAGAAAAAGGTGTAATTAGCTAATGCTTACGGATTCGAGAAATAAATTTGAAGAAATTAATTTAAGCACAGAAATAGGAGAATTAGTACACTCAACACGTATTTTACAAGACATATGCGGATAAACTACTTTTGCAGGAATTTGCGATGCGAAGCAATGTAGGGATGAGAATTAAGACGCGCAATTGCATGCGTAGCAACGTTCGAAGAATTTCCAAGACACCAATGAACGAAATAAGGAGAGAATCAAATGAAAGTAAGATGTTGACTAACCAGACACTAGAGAGACAAATTGCAGAAATCACTAGATTCTTCCCTTAACCACACAAACATAATTGGCGAATTCAGGCAAGGAAAGAGATCGTGTCGATTGATCTGTGCTTATTCTGGAAGATTCGAAGGGTGATTATAAAAGGAGACCCTTTGTAGAAAAAAAGAGGATGAGGGAATTACGAAACCAAAGTTTATATTGTTTTCTCTATTTCTTCTCAAAACTCTTTTTCAATTTAGTAATACTATTTCAACATGTTATCCATGTCATTATTTGTATTTCTTATTTGTATGAGGAACTAATTTTGTTAAGGCAACGCTAAGGGTAAGCGGTTAGTTTTAGCATGTGTTAAGAAGAAATGGGAAGGGCGTAAGTATGGCATGTTAACTAGGAGCAAATCATCAACAGTAAGTGTCGACCGGCCATCCACATACACTAATAGGTTGGAAATCGGAAGAGGAAATAACCTAAGTCTATTTTGCATGTTCAATAGGTTAGTATTAAGTCTTTAATAATTTAAATCAGAATTTAGGGATAAACGCGTAACTACTGCATACATAGTGCCGGCTTAGCACTACATGAAGTCGTGGCGAGAGTCAGACTTGATGCAAACGGAAGTGGAAGCAAAAGTTTGTAAGGTGTAGTGTGATAGTTACCCCTTACCGCATGTTTCTTTGAAACGCATTGCGATTACTTTCCACGAGTATCCTGGTTTAGCCTTATTCTTTCACAATCTGTTTTACAACTGATTTTAATCACAACTACCATTCGTTTATTTCAGTTCAATTCTAAATATCACCTTAGATAAGTCACAGTCCCTGTGGAGATTGATAATTTACTTATTACTTACTGCCGACCGCGTATACTTGCGCGAGTACGAATTATTTACACACGAGGCAACTAAGAATCAACAGTAAAAAACGTAGTAGAGGTAAGCTAAATGAGCGTTAAGGCACGGCTAGGGTACCCATGGAATGCATTCACAGTGTTAGAAAGAAATGCGCGGTAAGGAATAACTATCATACTTTGCCTAACAAACGTTTGCTTCTGCATTCGCTCGCATTAAGCCCAACTTCTGTTACAACTTAATGTAATGATAATGGGCGTAATGTATGCAGTAGTTACATATTTATTCGTAAACCTCGATTTAAAGTATAAAAGACTTCATACTAACCTACTGAACATGCAAACTAGTCCTAGGTTATTTCCTCTTTTGATTTATAACCTATTAGCTAATGTGGATGGCCGATTGACACTTACTATTAAGTTAAGAACCTAGTTAACATGCTCTCGTTATTTCCTCCCTAGATCTATCTAACACATCCGTAAGCTATTCCATTTTTCCCTAACTTAGCCTTTGAGAGATTAGTTCATAGTGCATAAAAGAAACACAGATAACAACATACACATGATGAAAACAGTATTACTTCAATGCTCAAATGAGTCTGTAAACAAAACAAGAACAAAGCAAAAACAGTGATAATCTCTCTCTCTTTCTTTTTTTTTATCTCCTCCCCTAAATGGTTCAAAATGGTTTCTTTTTATAATCTCATTTTAAATCTTCTCGAATCTCTTGGTTTGGGTCGGTAGCCGAATTAGTGTAGTAGAATCATATTGATTGATAGTTTCCAATCTCATCGTGTAATTGAAGGTATAAATCTCATGATTTCTAGAGATATCCTCGTAGTGTCTGGTTAGTCAACAATTGCTTTCTCCCTTAATTGTTTCCTTTTTTGTGTGTCACTTGGCGTCTTTTTCGAACTGCTGTTGTCGCATGGTTTAAATCTGCATTGGTTCTTACCATTTCGCATCGCTTGATCCATCTCTCGCTCTGCATTGAAGTTCCTACAAAGCCACGGATTAGCATAGGCCATTCCCAAAATATACATTTAAGGTATAATTTAAGCGTTTTAGCGTTATAATGCATATTTCTACAAGTATTCCTCTAATGCAGACACATTAGCCTTTTGCACCTTTTTACTCTTTATTTTCACCTTTTTTGCATTAGATTTTCTATAATAATACCAAACAATAACTCAAAATCATCAGAAATATTGGCTCTATTTAAGAGTCATCAAGGTTTCAGCTCGAGGGTTGGTTGTCTTCAATCGAAGGGCGTAGTGGAGGACTAGTCCTTCCTATGACATCAAGTGTTTCATAATGAAAAATTTCTTGCATCACAGGATCCTTGATCACAAAGTCTGGAACATCCTCAACTTTTTCTTCACTGCCGATTTTCAACATTTCCATTTTCTACACGTCTTCGATTGTTTCGTCAATCAGCACTTCTATTTTGCAAAGGTTGACATTTTCCTCCGCATTGCTTCATCAAATAAAAAATATTGAATTGAATCTGTTGATCATTCATCTGCAGCGTGCTTGTTCCTTCGTACAGTTAACTAGAATTCGATCGATCTTCAGAAAGGGTCTTCCTAAGATAATTGGTACTTCCTTGTTTTCTTCATAACCCAGAATGATGAAGTGACGACTCTTAAATAGAGTCAGAATTGTTGTTATTCTTTGATCTTTGTTTGTAGTTATTATTTAAAATCCAATGCGAAAATGGTAAGTATAATGAGAAAAAGGTGTAATTAGGTAATGCTTACACATTAGTGGAATAAACTTGAAGAAATGAATTTAAGCGCGGAAAATGTCAGTATTAGCACAATTAGGGTGTATTTAGCAAAGCTTATGTAGATAAACTATTTTTGCAAGAATTTGCGATGCGATGTGGGGCTGAGAAGCAAAGCGCACAATGCACGCGTAGTGACATTCGGAGAAACACTAAGGCACCGTAAACAAAATAAGAAAAGAATCAAATGACGGCAAGATGTTGACTAACTAGACACTAGAGAGACAATATGCAAAAATCACGAGATTCTTCCCTTAACCACACAAACATAATTGTCGTATTCATGCAAGGATGGAGATCATACATAATTGGTGGATTTATGCAAGGAAAGAGATCGCGTCGATTGATCTGTGCTTATTTTGGAATATTCAAAAGCTGGTTATAAAAGAAGACCTTTTGCAATAGAAAAAGAGAGAAGAAATTTTGGGAACAAGTTCATATTGTTTTCTTTGCCAAAACTCATTTCAATTCAGTAATACAATTTCAGCATGTTTTCTATGTCGTTATCTGTATTTCTTTTTTGTATGAGGAACTAATTTCGTTGAGGCAACGCTAGGGAAAAGTGGTTAGTTTTAGTATGTGTTAAAGAAGAAGTAGGAAGGGCGTAAGTAGGGCATGTTAACTAGGAGCGAATTATCAACAGTAGGAGCGAGACTTAAATTGTTCCGAGGAAAGCTAAAATCCAAGTGGTTTGGCCCTTTTCAAGTGATCAAAGTACATGATCATGGAGCTATTTTACTGAGAAATGACAAGGATAACAGTGAACTTCTAGTTAATGGACACAGAGTGATGTATTTCTATAAAGAAGAGCTCAGGCAAGCGGATTCTTCCCAACAGTTGCAGAACACGTAAAGTAAGTAGCAAAATGCTGGAGCAAAGAGGTACACAAAGGATTTCTTATTTAATTAATGTTGCTCTATGCCAGGTTAGTAAAATTTCTATTCTTTACTTTTCATTTATAGAAATCTCTATGATCTGAGGTTGTCATGTTGTGTTTGTTAGATTAGAAAGCTTTGTGTGTTTTGTTTATTTTATTTTATTTTTGTTTTCTTTTTATTTTCGGATAAAACAAGAATTCCCTTAAGAAATTTTGCTAAAGCATTTGTGAAACCCCTTATTCTAAGGGAAGAAAGTACGGAAGAGGCGTGTTTGAGAAGATTTGAAATTTTGAAATTAAAGTGCATGAGAGCTAAGAGTGACACGTGGTGGAAGCGAGAAAGTTGCAATCTCTGAAAAGGCTAAACCCTATTTGCAATTACATCTTTACCTTCAGCATGAGTGAGAATTACAGGAAGCCACAGCTTTTCGAATTCCCTAAATATGTTCTTTCTGCAGCATAAAAGTGAAAAATGTTCTGAAAACCCTAAGAAAAAAGAGAGTTCATCTGAATTTGTTATGGAGAGAGCTTTCGTTTTCTCTTTCTCTGAATAAGAAAACAAGGAAGAATGGTAAAGACCAAAGAAGGCACAGCTCAGTCGAAAGCAACAAAGCCTAAAAAGATAGTCAAGGAGACGATGAAAGTGCCTGAGCAACCTCAGGTTGTAAAAGAGAAGCTTTCTCCGAAACACCAGAAAGAAAAAGCCTTTGTAGCTTTATCAAAGAAGCCGAACAAGGAAGAAAAGCCAGTTGAGTTAAAAGCCATGACAACATTGGTCAAAGCTAAAGACCTAGCTATCATCAGCAGGAAGTTGATATCACCAAAGAAAAAGAAAGGTCCGGTAAGTCCAGGTATAGTACTGAAAGAGAAAATATCGGAAGAAAGACTAGAGCCTGAAGAGAAATATGATGAAGAAGATAAAGAGATGGACCATGAATCATCCACTAAAAGGTTGGAGGATGCGAAAGTATTAGAAAGAGATCAAGAGGAGAAAGAGATAAATGAAATATCAAAACAAGAAGAAAGAACCAACGAACCTGAGTGTTCGAGAACTTTTGAGGAAGAAAATCAAGAAGGTCATGAGGAGAGTGACGATGAAATCGAAGATAGCGAAGAAAAGGTGGAGCTTGAGGAAGAAAAAGTTCTAGAAGTTGAGATTCAAGAAGAAGAAGAACCACCAAGGCTGAAAAAGAAGCAAGTTGGAAAAATGAAGTTCGAAAAAGCGAATCCCGATGATAAAAATTTACCTGAGAACAAAAAAAGGAAAGGTAAGGAGATCATGAAGTTAGATGATGATGAAGCTACAACATTGGCTGTAGGGAAAGAAGAGATTCGAAAAAGATTGGAAGAGCTGAAGAAAAAACCATTGTTGCTAGAGCAAGGGTTTGACGTCAAATCAATATAGCTGCCGAAAATATTTAGGAATGAAATTGAGAAGAGAGGTTGGAATATCCTCTGTGAATTGAAAGAAGAAGCATGAAAGAATTAGATATTGGAATTCTATGCTGGAGTGACGAATAGCAAGGGTTACACTACAAGAGTTCAAGGAAAAATAATCAAATTGAAAGTTGAAGATTGGAACTCTGCATTCAGGCTTTATGACATAGATAATTCGGATTATGAAGAATTTTGAAGAGTCCTTCAAAGGAGAAAATGGATAGATGCCTGGAAGTGATTGGGTCTGTAAAATTTCAGTCTACTTTTCTTAATCCGGAAGCACATCTATGGGCGACATTTATCAAGTCAAAGTTGATGCCAACAACCCATGACACTATTCTAACACAGTAGTGAGCTCTGATGATTTATGCAATCATGGAAGGTTTGTCAATTGACATTGGGAAGATAATTGCAGAAGAAGTATCCAAATGGTTTGGAAAGAAAGTTGGTAAAATTTTCTTTCCGCATTACATTTCTATTCTTTGTGCATTTCAAGGAATGAAAATGAAGCCTGATGATGAAGTTTTTTTTAGGAAGAAAATAATATCTAAGGCAGCAAAGCCAAGAGTTAAAAGAGGAGATGAAAAGAGTGGAGGAATTGGTATAGCCACGGGTATTGCTGAAATTCTGAGCTATATTTCTGAGAAGAAGAAAGATGATACAGAATTCAGGAAATATACATTTGAGCGGGATGAAGCTTTGAGGAGCTACTTTGAATCCATTCAGAAACCTGGCCCCATCTTTCCAAAATTCCCAGAAAAGCTGCTGAAACTAAGTAATGAAGAAGAAGATTCTGAGGAGGATGATACTTGAAGAGAAAAGGGAGCTAACGAACTCCATCATGAAAAAGGGAAAAGCTTTAATTTTTGAAAAAAAAAATTTGTGATTGTTGAGCCTGTTTTCAACGATCAACAAGACATCATTTTTACCTTAGTAATGAATCATGTCTGTTTATGCATTTGAATTGAATTTTTTTCTGAGCATTAATTTTATATCTTAACTTTGCTGAAGTAATGCATTAAACAGAGAAAACGAAGTTTTACTAAGAATTAAGGCCTATGCTAGCACAAATATAGTTGGCCTTAGAAAATTTGTTTAGGGCAGATGAGAGCGGAAGTAATTTAATAAAGAAATCAATCCAAGCCTTAGTTTTTTTTTTTTTTGCTGCAAACTTCAAGTTTGGGGGGAAGTGTGTTTTTCATTGGGACAATGAAAAGTCCATGTTTGGGGGTTGATTCTAAGAAAGAAAAATATATGAGTTTGCCCAAGAAAAATAATTAAAGAGTGATTCAGCAAGTAAAAAGAAAATCATGGATAGTTGCCATATTGCTGGAGTAAAAGGTGAGATAATTCAAAAGCCTACACCGGGGGTCATAAAATTTTTTTTTCCCTAAAAATAACTTGAGCGTTGCGAAGTGAATCTAAGGGCTAAAATGACAACCTAGGTTTTCATGGGATTTCTCCGCTGTTATTGCTAAGAGAACACTGGTCCTATGAATGTTGAACACTGATACTTGAGAGATAAGCAATGGCAATAGGAAACCGTAAGCGAGGAATTCCATGAAAGTGGTCAAAAGAGAGTATTCCTGCCGCAAAAGTAGAGGACAAAACCAAAGGAGAAGGGAGTGAAAAAAAAATGTCTAAGCAAGTGATTATTTCTTTATTAGAGAGTGAAAGCTATCAGAACTCGAAGGCAAAATTTCTAGGTTGAAAATATTTGTGAGAGTTGTGAGTTGGAGAGGAAGAGTAAAATGGAAAATTTTGAACTTTAAAGCATTGCTACCACATTGTTTAGCTATAAAATTCTCTATGTTTGGAAATATGATTGACTTGCATTGTAGGATGATTAATTACTGCAGTTTAAATAAAATGGTTTGTCTTTCTTTTAAAAAAGAGAAAGGTATTGAAAAAGAAAGAGTTCTCAATTGAAAATTGAGCTATTACTCAAGGATTAGCAATAATCCAAGTTTGCGGGTGTGATAACTCTCAAGTATTAAGAGTAATTGTTGTAGTATTAAGAATATTATGAGTAAATTCCCTGATTTGATAATATGAATTGAGAGGAATTGTGTTGAGATTTAGAATGCGTTAGCAATTTGTTAAGTTTTACAGTTTTCTGAGTAGAACAGGTTTTCCAGGGATTTTGAGCATTGGTGTATGAATGTGTGAAATAATAAGATGATAAATGCAAAACTCTGATTACCTTAAATTGGTATAACATTCAGGTCCACAAAGTGCTGTTAAGATAGAGCATTATTTTGAAGCTAAGTTGAAGAAAACGGAAATGGCATGACTATCCTGGAAAGGACACGTGCCGTACATCTGTGAAGGGCGATTATTACAATGTTGGAGTATCTCAATCTCAACCGTTGATCATTTAGGAGAAAGCAATTGGGACGAGTATTTAAGCTGGAGCGCATTTTAACTCACCAGATTTTTTCTCATTTTTTCAATCCTTTGAAGTTTTGTTTTGAGAGCTTTTCTTATTTTTTTGATCCTTTGAATTTTTTTTTTGAGAGCATTTTTTCTTTCCAGCATTTTCAAATTCTAGCGTAGTCGTTTTATTTCTTGTAAGTGCGTTCAAGCTACCTTGGAGTTCTTTACCAATTCAGTTCGGATTAGGAGTTTTTTGTTGATTTGAGGAGCATTACGAAGCAGAGCAGAGGATTTAGTTCTAAAGCATTTATCGATTCGAAGATTGCAACAGACTTTCTCTTCTCTATGCTTTCTGATCTCGGTTTACTTGAATTCTGCATTTATTGAACCTTGTGAATTGATTTAGCATTTCTGCTAGTTTATATGATGACTGATTACTCTGTTTTTAATTTGCTATTGTTTCAATTTTTAATATGAGTAGCTAAATTTCTAATCGGAAGGATTAGGTAAGTAGGAATGAAATTGCAGTTGCATTGAGTAGGAAGATGTTGAATTATGTATCCATGATGTGTTAATTCCAAGTATGTTTCGTCTGATCAACCATTCGTACTTGCTTTATTTCGACTCCGAGAGGAACGCGATAGAGTGGACTTGCTTAAGATCATATTAGGTTTGTTTAAGTTTCTTGCAATTTAGAGATTTGTTAGAGATAACGATTTCACTAATGTTGTTGACTCTGATTATAATTGAATGTTGTAATCTCGAGAGAGAGAGTAGAGTAAGAGTAAATCAGGAATTCACTTCTTACCAGTAAACCTTAATGCTGAAGCAATTTCTTCTAAAAAGGCCTAATTCATTCCGATATTTGAACTTGACTGCTTATTCCGTTTTAATTCATTTACGTTACTTTACTTTTACTGCAATATTGCTGAAGCATTTGATATCATCCTTTGCTTTAGCAGATTCATTAGTTAATCACTTCACAACATTATTTCACCCTTACATATTCTTAATCGGAAGGAGTTGAAAATTAACACCAAATCCTTGTGGAGATGACCTTTGAAAGAGTAAAACTTACTACAACAATGACTGTGTACACTTGCACATATTTGTTCAAGAACTTTTACATTTTGAGTTAAATAATTGCTAGAGCTTATCTTCAGTTAAATTCGGTCGTGTTGTTTGAAACTGGACAAGTTTTTTGCGCCGTTGTCGGGGATTTGTGTCTGTTAAATTTTCATTTTCGGAATTAGTTTGAGAATAGAGTGGAAACGTTGAAGCTAATAAACTAATCTAGTTTATTTTGCAGGAACATTTTCGTGTATGGTCAGGAGAACAATCGATATTGAAATCGATCACGAATTAGAAAGAACATTGCATAGAAGGATCAGAGAAAATAGAAGAATGGCAGCTAGACAAAAGCAAGAACATTATGAGCAACATAATCCTCCTACTGGAGCAAATCGAGTTGATGAGCTACAGGTTGATCCAATCGTTCTTGCGAATGATCGGAACAGAGCCCTACGAAACTATGCTATGCCAGACGAAGCTGATTTACAAAGAGGAACCATTAGGCTAGAGATTGTTGCAAGATCATTTGAGCCTAAACCACTTATGTTTTCGATGCCGCAAAATATAGGTCAATTTCAAGGATTAGCAATAGAAGATCTGCATTAGCATTTACGAACATTTATGATTATCTGTGACTCATTTAAGATTCCAGATGTGATGCAAGATTACTTAAGGTTAAAACTTTTTGGGTTTTCTCTGCGAGATAATGCGAAAGCATGGTTATATAATCTAGAGGATGAAGATCTGACAACATGGAATAGTGTGGCAGAGAAGTTTTTATTGAAATTTTTTCCTCCGACT
>JBBMKA010005629.1:0-10101 GCA_037833695.1 Sechiopsis laciniata | reverse complement strand
TCCTGGGTGGGGCATTGTATTTATTTTTTTTCCTTTATTTTTTCCTTTTGCAATAAATACTATAAAAACTATTATTTATAAAAATTGATATATATATATATATAGTGGAAGTTTATTCCTGGGTGGGGCATTGTATTTATTTTTTTTCCTTTATTTTTTCCTTTTGCAATAAATACTATAAAAACTATTATTTTATAGTATATTAATATTTTTTTATATATAATTTTGCAATAATTATGTTTACATTATTTTTTTTTTCTATTTTATATTCATTTTTTATTTGGAATATTTAAGGCCCACATTATTTTTGGTTTTCTATTTTTATTTTTAATCTTTTAAAAATAATTTTATTTGATAACCATTTTTTTTTTTAATTTTAAAACGTTCAAGGAATTCTTAAAACTAAAGAAAAAAGGTAACCTTTAAGTTCATATGATAATCATTTTGTTTTTTATTTTTAACTTTTTAAAAACATATTTGTTTGATAG
Organism: Sechiopsis laciniata; assembly: GCA_037833695.1. Classification (NCBI taxonomy): domain Eukaryota; kingdom Viridiplantae; phylum Streptophyta; class Magnoliopsida; order Cucurbitales; family Cucurbitaceae; genus Sechiopsis; species Sechiopsis laciniata. The sequence continues at coordinate 9,613 of JBBMKA010005629.1, read as the reverse complement.
CCAATTTTGATTTTTGTTTTTAAAATTTTATAAACATCTTTAAAATATTAAAGGAATTTTAAAAACTAAAAAAAAGTAATTTTTAAAAACCAGTTTTTTTTTTTCTGGAAAAATGCTAGAAAAATGATAAAACACACTACAAATAAAATTCAAACCCGCAAATTTGATATTTATTAAATCAATAATTTTCTAAAATTATTTTATTTTATTTTTATTTTTTAGGTCAATAATATTCTAAAATAATTTTATTTTTATTTTTTAAAACCAAAAACAAAATGGTTATCAAACAAAATGATTTTTATTTTATTTTTATATCTTGTAAAATTTAATATTTGCAATATGTAATACATTTAGATTCATTTAAAAAATTTGTAATATATAAAATTTTCTCATTAAAATATAACTTTGATTTTATTAATCTTTTACGGCTATAATATTTGTCGAGCATTATAATATTTTTCGTTAAAAAATTACTCTCATTCTCTATATATATTTGACATTACTTTTAAATTTTACAACACAATACTTTCGATACATGTATTTGAATTGACGCACATGATTTAAGTGAGAGATATCATATCAAATTTATTGATAACTTTTTGTTGAGATTTAATTGTATTGTTTAAAATATTTGTATATATTAGATCATGTAATTTTTTAATAAATGTTATATATTTTTCTACTACATGACTTAAACTTTTTTAAAACTATTTAAAAAAATATATCCGAAAGATTGGGAATGGGATTAGGATTGAGATTGGGATGAATTTTACCTTTATTTTAAATTTAATTTTAAAATAATAAAAATTTATCATAATTATTTCATCTACAAATATAAAAAGTTGAACAATGTCTTTTGAGTTTCCATTGTAATTATTAATGTTTTTTTTTTAATAATATTTATGATAGCATGATAATTACACATCATTAGCCTATTAAATTTTAATTAACTTAGTTACCATCTTATTCAGTATTTTGTTATCTTACTAACGATTCTATTATTTCAGAAGTATTATTGAAATGTTCGTAACAAAAGTGTTCAATTTTAAAACCTAAAGACCAAATTGAAACTTCAACCAATAGGTAGGGAGTAAAAAAATATTTTACCCTAATAGATATAATTAAAATATATTTTAAATATAATAAAAACCCTCACATGCTAATACCACAAGCTATTTATTAGTAGATAAAGTCAACTAAAATAATTAATTTGAAACATGAGTGGCTTGCAAAATAATAATAATTGCATTAGTCTGAATACAGAAATGAAGAAAAAAAATTCTACAAAGAAAAGAAATGAAGAAAAAAAGAAGAAGCAGATTTAGAGTAAGAAAGACTTATTTATTTGAGTTATATTTATATATCATTAATATAATTTTATAGTTCTAACACATAATGTATGATGCAAACGTTGATTTTATTATTTGATAGTAATCCCGTTCAACACCTTTATTTGAGATATCATCAAAATTGTAAACCATACAAAAGCTTACCTTATTATCACGGCAATTAACACTAATTTTTTTAAAGACAACTTAGAGTAGAAACAAATATTAAGCTAATAGCAAAAATGAACATAGAACAAATTATATGATGCTGTAATCAAAATAATTTTTCAAAAAAATGCATTTTTAATCCATAATTTTTTTTTTTCTTGAGAATGGGTTTAAATTCAATTTGTTGAACATTTTTATCATAGTCTTTGAGAAAGCAAAATCGTTGGCTAAATAAAGTATTGCCAACTAAAATGATTTGAATTTTGGTATTTTGATAAAGTGATTTTTTAAGTTTTTAAGTGAATTTAATTTTTTTTTTTTTTTTTTTTAAATAAGTATAAAAGCAAACTTTAAAAAATATACAATGGACTAAAACTAACTATTATTGAAATGTAAAAAATGAAAGTGTTCAATTTTAAAATATAGAGATCAAATTAAAATTATATCCAAAACATAAAGACTAAAAAGATCATTTTTCCTAACCTTTTTTTATCCACCATTAATTTGAAACCATTATAATTTTGGATAAAAATAATAATAATAAATAAATAAATAAATCTTTTATTCATATACATGGTCTTGGTAGATGCTATAAAATTTTCAAATTTACACTGATGGTAAATTTTAAAATAAACTGAGGAAAAAGAAATAAACCTTTAAATGTTGAGGATTATTACTTTTTTATTTTTGCTCTATTATGAGTCATCCACTTACAAAGAGTAGTTATTAAAGGCGAACGAGAGTAGAGCTTTATCAATATTTTATATATCCACTAATTAAGAGATTATGGATTAGAATACTCGGCTATTAAAAATTGTTGATCAAAAGAAGAAAAACAATAATTATTGTGTATCGCAAAAACTTACCAATAAATTAAAGGTCATATTAATAACTTTCCTGTTCTACAAGAGTCGTACACTGAAATTTTATTTCTGACACAAGTTGCCCAAAAATGATATCAACATGACAACTAGAGACAGTCAAACTCAAATGGAAATCATAGCTTTTTATTATTTATTAAAAAAATAATAATATATATATATTTTTTTTTTTTAAAACGTCCATGAGATGCTTCTAACAATTTGAAATAATTTTTCAAGCGCTAAAGTCCTTTTTTTACATTAATAATTATTTTTAAGTAAAAGTCATTTTGGATCTAGAAAGATTTGGAGGGAGTTTAGGTTGCACCTCCACACATGATGTTGTTGATGTGGTGCTTTAAGAGCTACAAATTTCTTTTTTTTTAATCTTTTTTGTTTATAAAAGATTTTTTTTTGTAGCTCTTAAAAAAACTGCATGTGTGAAAGTAGCGGCCTTAAGTAATTCTTGATTATAATACTTTGAAAAGAATTCAATGTAATATGGAGTAACATGTGGTAAATTTCAAACTTGTGAAATAGTATAATAAAATAGAAGTTTCAAAAAGTTAGTTATAAAAGGCTTTTTTTTTTTTTTTTGAAAAGTCAAGAGTAATAGCTTTTAAAGAAAGCTTGCTAGAATAAACCTAATTCAAAAAGTGATTTTCTTTAAATTATTTGATAACCAATTTTATCAAACAATAAAAACAATTAAAAAATATTAACTCGAAGTCTCCAAGATAATGCTCCCTCAAAAGAGCTTTGAGACAAGAGAAAATGAATAGTTACCGAGAAAATGAGAATACTTAGAATATCCATTAATGTAACGTAAGTTGAAGGTTTGATATTTTACTATAATCTTTTTTAATTATATTTATATAATATAATTTTTTACCTCAAACATGAACCCCTAAAAAAATTTAAGCCTCCCAAACTTTATAACATGGATCCGCCCTTAAATGTATGGTTTGAAGGGACTAATTTTTTTTATATCCGTAAGTATCTAAATTAGCTTATGCGTATCTTAACTATTTTTACAGAATATACTGTTTAATTCTACGATATTTGAATGTTAAAAAATCTTTTGAAAAACTACCAAAATGGTTAGTAACGTGATGATTTCATTGTTTGGTGGTAATCCAATTCAATGATCACGGATTCGATCCTAAGAATCGATATTTGGCTCTTATTTAATCCAATTAAATTAATCGCCTCTTATACTACTTCATTATAAACTTCGAGCTATACTCACTTGACAACTATGTATAAAGTTGATTATGCCAAGAAAAAACACATTTAAATTTCCAATCCATAAAACTGACTAGTTAGAAAGCCAAAGAAACATTAGCAATGGACTATAATTTTGGAAGAAAATATTTTGGGTTCAGTATGATTTTTTTTCAAAACAAGTTCAGCAATGATGTTGGATAAAAGCTAGTAGGTGCAATATTGCATTATGATTAGATAGTTATCAACTTATCAATCTTAAATTATCATCTGGTGCACATGAAAGCACATGGGGTTTTCTTCACCCACAGACAGAATAAAGAATAAATCTGATTTATTAAAATCAAGTTCATACTGCAACATAAAAAATGATTTGCCTTCGCATTCTTTGTTGTTATATCTACATATGTAACCTAAGTGTTGGTCTTTGAGCCACAGCAAAGTTCATTAGAACATTGTTTTGAGGCGTAACCGTAGGAGTGTTCAAACAACTCGAATAATCTAAATCAATCCAACCCAATTTGATGGCTTAGATTGAGTTATAAATACTTTTGAACTGAATTAAATATAATAAATTAATAAAAAATTTATGGGTTGAGTTGGCTAAAGACTGACCTAAATTAATCCAAGAAAAACCAACTAACCTCATTAAGTTTAAATTTATTTTTTTTTATCTATAACATATATATTTATTTAATTATTATTTTCATCTTTTTATTACCAATATTCTTTAATTGTAATGATAATAATATATAGTGAAATTATGTCATGTCATTTAATTTTGTTGGTTTTAATTATTTATTTACTTTATGAAAGTCAAGTTAGTCATCTATTTTTGCTATTCTAATTATCTATTTACTTTATAGAAATCAAATATATTTACTGTTATATTCTATAATTGAGATCCTTTTTTTTAAAGTAAAATAAATAGTTGGGATCTTCTATATAAACCATGGATGTTATACTAATAGTGAGATTTTTTATTGGATATTTTGTACGTTTAATATTTATAGCTATTTCATTACATTGATATGAAAATGGTTGGAGTATTTTATTTACATATAATGTATCACTAATTTGATGAAAGATATTTATATTTGCAATGTATTGATAAACTTGATGACTCAACTCAACCCAAAAATATAAAAGTTGGGTTAGATTGAGTTGTCCCTTTAATTAGCTTAGATTGTAAAAGAAATCGACCCAAATTATTAGGTTGGTCCAACAATTTTCCTTAACCCAACACCCATGTACACCCCTAGTCAAAAGGATCTTAAGTAATTAAGATAAGTGATGGATTCAATCTATGATAACCACCCGTCTATGAATTAATTTTTTATTGGTTTCAATTTTTGACTGGTTTCCTTGACAACGGAATGTCGTAGAGTTAGATAATATATCTCATAATAATAGCTGAGATGCCCATAAACTAATCTAGACACTTACGGATATATTAAAAAAAAAAAAAAAGTAAATGGTGGTGCATGAGTGTTCGAATGGGGAGGTAGGGCAATAGCAGCACCAGCAAAGGACAACAAAGGATTTAAACATCAACAATATACCATATTTTATAAAAATGATGCATGATTTAAACAGATGAAAGATTTAAACAGATGAAAGATGAAGATTGTCGATATGCATTCCATCAATTTGACAAATTAAATTAATCTCCAACAGTGGTTGAAGACTTGAGTTTTGAGGGTATGCTCCCCTCAAGGATTAAGGTTCGAAACTCACCTGTGACATTACTCTTTCGATGTCTCCAGTGCCTGGCCTAGAGACGGGTGTGGTTACCCTTGTTTCAAAAAAAATTTTGACAAATCCATCTTCCCCTTTTACGAATCTAGAAGTCCGAATAAAAATCTACACCTTCCTTTGTTATAGAGAAAAGTCTATGCATGCAACCGCACTGGTGCATGAGTCGTGAAAAACCGCAAACACGAGAAGTCGAGCACATCCCTACATGGAAGGTATCTCAAAATGTAGAACTTAATTGAAGGTACCCGATTAAGTCTGCTTTGTTTCCATAAAAGTTGGTGGTAGGTAGAATTGGCAAGCCAAAGCATTGACTACTGCACAGTGGTACAAATGTGAAGCAAGGCAGAATTTCAGCTCACTCTTGTATGCTGCTATTAACGTTGCCTTATTCAAATTATGGTAAGATCTTCGCCTGCATATATGAGAGACACGCAAGAGCCATATATCAACATCACTACAAATCTTATCAGCATATTCTGTAAGTAATATTGTACTACTAAAAAGATGAAGTAATTCGACCAATGGCATGGCAATAAATAATTTTGGTGTAGGATTATTTTCTATAAAAGCATTCCCATGGTGGTATGATATGGTTAGAGGCCCCAAACTTTCATATGATGATTCATTCAGGGTAATCTCATTTTCACCAACCTCGAAACTTCAATCCCTCTTTTCATTTTTTGAAACAGGGATAACCACGCATGTCTCAAGGCCAGGCACTGTCACAGATGAGTCTCGAACCCAAGACCTTGAGAGGAACATACCCTCAAACCCCAAGTCTTCAACCACTGCACCACTCATTGAGGATGCCAATCCCTCTTTTCATTTAAGCCACCACATATCAAAATTACTCTTAAGTAACTAAGAGGTGATGGGTTCAATTCATGGCGACCACCAACTTAGAAATCAATTTCCTATGAATTCCCTTCACATCCAAATATTATAGGGTTAGACGATATGATCGTAAGAATAGTGAAGGTGTGTGTAAGTTGGCCTGGACACTCACAAATATCAAAATATATAATATGTATATATATCAAAATTACTTGCTCTCTCTGCTTTCCCACCTCGGTATTCAGTCATGGAAAGACGTTTTAGCATAAGTTTTGGAATATAACTATCATAGATTAGCCTAGTGGTAGAGGTTTTTTTTAGGAACTAAGAGGTGATGAAATGATAAATCTATGATGGTTACTTACCTAAAATTTATTTCCTATAGGTATTGGAGATACTCACCTTGTGGCAATTGTCCCACATTGGAAAGGTGAGGATTCTACAATACATTTATAAGGGATATGGGTTACTCCCCTCATTGCCAATTGGTTTTGAGGTGGAACCCCATATTCTCTAACATGGTATCAGAGCCTCAAATTTTCCCTTTCGATCCAGGTAAACTTTTTCTCTAGTCCTCCTTCACTTTCTTTCCATCACCTTCCTCCTCTTTTTCTAAAAACTTTTTCGTACTTCATCTCCTCTTTTAGAAGAAAAAAAAAAGATTGTCTGTCCTCAAACCTCTATTTTTCTTTTCTCCCTTCAAAACCTAGAGAATACAAACCATCATATTTAGATTCATAAATTTTCAAAAAAAAAAAAAAAACCAATCAAACTTATCTTCTCATCCAATCCCAATTGACCATCATCCGGCTTTCTCAGCTGGCCCTGACATCTCCTTTCCCAACTGGCCCTGGCATCTCCTTTCCTAGCTGGCCCTGACATCTCCTTTCCCAACTGGCCCTGACATCTCCTTTCCCAGCTGGCCCTAACATCTCATTTTCCAGTTGGCCCTGACATCTCCTTTCTCAGTTGGCCCTAGTATCTCCTTTCCTAAATGGCCGCCATCTTGAGGGGACATGTTGGAGATACTCACCTTGTGGCAATTGTCCCACATTGAAAAGGTGAGGAGTTTTCAACACATTTATAAGAGATATGGGTTACTCCCCTCATTGCCAATTGGTTTTGAGATGGAACTTCATATTCTCTAATATGGTATCAGAGCTCCATGTGAGTTAATGGTCTACGCAAATTCCGATCCAACCCAAAATGCTTTGAATTCAAAAAAGCGGGTGTGGACCCCACCCAAGCGGGCATAAGCTTAAGCGGGTATTTGATTCCAAAAGTTTGAATCTGATCCTAGCAAAAAGTAAACCAAAGCGAGTATTTCGGTCCACAAATTAGAATCCAATTCAAGATGGCATTTCCCGATATGGCCGCCATCTTGAGGAGGGCATGTTGGAGATACTCACCATGTGGCAATTGTCCCACATTGGAAAGGTGAGGATTCTACAATACATTTATAAGGGATATGGGTTACTCCCTTCATTGCCAATTGATTTTGAGGTGGAACCTCATATTCTCTAATAATAAGTTTACTTGACAACTAAATATAAAAGGGTCAAGTCGAGAATAGTTGAAGTGTGCACAAGTTGGCCAAGTACACAACCAAACTACTTAAATTATTCCTACATTAAAATGAATTGCTGAATATAAGACCTATTCAATAAGCAATACTTACTTCCTCGCTAACCTTTGAACATGAAACATGTCCTACCGATAATAGACTAACTCTGGATCCATTGTCCAATCACTAAACCTGATATACTCTAAAAAAATAAACATATTTCATTAAAAAAAATTTACAGAAGTTAACAAAATTATCTTTTTCAAGATTAGACACTAGCAGAATGGTATAAAAATGATTCTACAATCTTCTCCTTTGGACATACTAAAGAGTAAGGTAGGTATTGTGCAAGTCCTTATCCTCTCTACTTTTAGAAACATGCAATGAAGAACAATGCTCAATATAAAAATTTTCATGTTAGCAAATATCAGTATCTGCTGATACGTTTAAATGCTAGACATAAACACTTTGCATACCTTCTTCAACAAAGTAGCTTTTTGACTCCAATGCCATTAAAAAAAAAAAATAAACACCCCATCCAAATTCACGTATCTAGAGGTTTTGGTGAGCAGCTAAACTGCAGGTGTTCTTGCCAGACTGCTTTTGTTATTTCCAGCGGACTGTCCTGCAGAACTCCTAGTATTTGCCATCTCACTTGCCGCCATAGATTTTTTAACCTGCCAAGAGAAAACCGAAAAAATTAATACATTGAATGAAGTATAACATTTTTCTTGATCCTGTATCATGTTTCTTTTTTTAGAAATAGGATCCTGTATCATATTTCAAAAGCTCCATAAATCATAGAGAGGGGGCCACTCACTGCTGCAAGACGCTCTCTGTGAGAATCATTTGTAATCTGCAAAATTTTCAAATAAAAATTTTATGAAGAAAGAAAATTCAAACAATATAAGTCTTGGCCAGCATTGTCAAGAAGAAACTTATTATGCCACCAATAATATGTGTACCGGTTTTCTGAATATCTTAATATCGTCACTACCAAACCCAGGAAGTGTTAAATTCCAGTTTTTTTCTGCACAGAAGTAATAATAAGTCAATAATGAGCATATAATGTATCCAAAGGGTTCAGGTGTTAAACAATGCTATTGGCTATTGCAAATAACCAACCAAGATGTAGAAGGATGTCTTTAGCCTCCAATGTAGTTGATTTTCTATGCTTTGCTAACGAGCAACCAAATGTTGTAATCTGCACAAACAACAACAACAAAAAAAGTATTAAATAGTTTCAAACTAGAGAAGTATAGCTAAATGTTGGTTATTTGATGATTATTCTCAAATTATTTGTTTCCATATTTATTAGATTAGTATCTTGTATTTATAATATTATTGATTTGCAGAGGATATCATCCTATTGTATTATTTGTTTCCTTATTTGTAAAGGAGGTTTAAGAAACACACCTATTATCAATGAATAATATAGAAGAATATTCCTCTCTTTGTATTTTGCACATTGTATCAGAGCAAAACAAAGAAAAAGAGAAATAAAAATATTTTTTCAAAACCCTAAAACAGGCTGTTGTCAAACCAACCGCCGCCGCACCTGTCTACCTCCACTGCCGCCGACGAACATCGGTCTGCTCTTATCCGGTGACAGAACCCGCCGGGTGCCACAACCCAGTTGTTTCCACTGCTGTTTGTTGAAAAAAAACCCATTCCTAAGCGATTTTTTAACTCGCGCGCCTGCTGTCCATCGGTGACTGTTTTTTTCCAGGGGAGAACTCACGCGCCTGCTGTCCATTCAACCTGCGATCATTCGCCGTCACTTGAGTGACCTTGTCGCTATCGCAGCTCCAGGAAACCTCGTCGCTGCTTGCTTCTCAAGTTTGGGTTATTTTTTCAAGTTTTTTGGCCAATTGATT
>JBBMKA010005628.1:0-11276 GCA_037833695.1 Sechiopsis laciniata | reverse complement strand
TTTTTAGTTTAAGGGCATTTTTGAAACTTTTTTAAAGTTCAAGGGTATTTTTGAAACAAAACTTTAACGGTTTTCATTCATATTTAACGGTAAGGGTGTTTTTGAAACTTTTCCTAAAGTTCAAGGGTATTTTTGAAACTTTTCAAAGTCTAAGGGTATTTTTGACACAACTCTCATAGTATAGGGGCATTTTGTATAATTTAACCTAAAAGAATAATTAGAAGAGAAATATATTAAGAAATTAATTTTAATCATCAGATTAACAATTTAATTAATTAAAATATTAATATTAACATAAAAATCATTCATAAGTTAAGTATGTAAAGGTAAAAAAATTACAACAATATTTGAAACACAACTTTAACCTTGAAATTAATTATAAAGATTTTTTTAGCACAAATTACAAGGTAAAACTATAATACCACGATACCTGGGAGGATGGAGACACAAATTGTGGTTGTCTGAGACCAAGAGTATTTTTAAACATTTTTAAAATTCAATGAAACAAAGTCATAATAGTTTCCATTCAAATTTAACGAAAAAGTCATTTTTAACACATTTACTAAAGTTTAGAGATATTTTTAAAACTTTTGAAAATTGAGAAGTGACACAAACCTGAAGGGTGTATTTGATATTTCAGCCATTATAGATTTATGATAAATATTGTTCAAGTAACAAAAAGATTCGTCGATACATCATCAATATAAATCCCCAAAAACATTTGCTTAAAATTACACAGATTACAGTTCAGTTTAATCGCCGGCGATCTGGGGCGGCGTCTGTTTCTCTCCGCCTTCATTCACCATTATTAACCTCGGTTCTGTTTCCCCCTCCATTCTCAAGCTCTCTTGCGGTTTTTTCGTCCTCTAGGGTTTCGCGCCATTGCAGCGCCTCCGATCCCTATTTTTATTTTCTCTCCAGGAACCGAGAAAATCCAATGATCGTTGTAAGATAGATTTGGAAAGCTATTTCCATTAGTTTTCATGTTTGTTTCTCGATGATTCTTCAGATTTTTTCGACTCTTTGCAGTTAGGTTCTCGTTCATGATTTTGATTCTTCGAGTTGTTTCTTGTCTGGTTCCGATTCTGCATCCGGATTCTGATCATTAACTAGGTTTTGATCGATTGAACGAGGCGAAATTCGAAGAAGATTGAAATGCAGCGCCGATGAGCGATGAGGCTGGGAATAACATGGAGTCGAAGGAACAACAATGTTCTGAATGGAAGAAATGTAGAGGCGATGAGTTTGGGCGAGCGGTGTCGAGGATTGCTGTGGCGCAGATGGGTAAAAGCGCAGGGTTTCAGAGCTTCAAGGAGTCTGCTCTAGAGGCTTTGGCGGACATTGGCATCAAATACCTTGGCCATTTGGGTAAGATATCATCATTCTATGCTAATTTGGCTGGTAGAACTGAGTGCAATGTGTTTGATATCATTAGAGCTCTTGAAGAGCTGGAATCATCATCACAGGGGGGGTTTCAGGCTGCTTGGGAACCAAATCATTGTCTTGCTACTTCAGGTTCTGTCAAGAACATTGTTCGCTATGTGAATTCGGCCGAAGAGATCCCTTTTGCTCACCCATTACCACGTTTCCCTGTGATGATTGCAAACAGGAAGCCAATTCCAAGCTTTGCTCAGATTGGTGAAACCCCACCTGCCAAACATGTCCCCAATTGGTTACCAGCATTCCCTGATGCTCACACTTACAACCATTCAGCTTTGTGGAGGAAGTCGCCCGAGAAGATGGAGCTAGCGACGCAGTGGAGGAAGGCGGAGAAATCGTTGCTGGGTTTGCAGCAGAGATTGGTTTCCTGTGGTTCAGCAAGAAGTGGCAATGGAGGTGAGAGTAATTCATTCTTTGGGTCATGTCTGCAAGAGATGGAAGAAGACGGGATTGGATTTCCTTCTGGAAATTCGATTGCCATGGATGGGATGAGCCATTTGTCTGTGCCAGAGGTGTTTGCTCCTACCATTGAAGCCATTACAAGTGGTGCAAAGATTCTTCCTATTAAGAGGCCTCTTGTTCAATTCAAGTTGAAAACTAGCAAAACTTTTCTTAGACCAGATGACGAAAGAGATCAAAAGCGAGATGACAACAGAGATCAAAAGAAGAGGAGGATTGAAAACATTCTATAGACAAGCCAGAGAAGCTCAACCAATCATGTCTTCATATTTATTGTCATTGTTGCTTCAATTTGTTGAACGTTCTACTTTCTAAAGCTCACTCTTCCTCTTCAATGCAACGGCAAATGTGAAATGATTTTTTTTTTTTTTTTTAGTTCAACAAACAATATTTAGATTCGGAGGACTCGAACATGCAGCCTCTTGGTAGAAGATACATGTCAGTAGTGTTGAGCTAAGCTCAATCGGCAATAACTTTACCTGCCATTGATACAACACTTCTTATTATGAGAAACTTCAGCTTCTTAATAATGAGAATTTTAAGAACAAGAACAATGTTCGTTTCTACCCATCCAAAAGAAGCCTAATTCAATGGAATGTACACTGGAGAGAAATTAGCTACCATATCGAAACCATTCACCATTGGCGAACCCGATCTCATTTTACTAAACTGCAGAAACAAATACTAATCATTTATATCCCAAAAGAGGTCTAATTCAATAACAATGGCAAAAACTTGTTTTGAGGAAGCGACTCTAGAAATAAACTAAGGGAAAAACCTCACAATATCTAAAATAATAAACAAGTGAAGAAAATTTCAATTGATGGAGCCAAACAATGTCCACTTGTGCTTCCCGCTTGAATTCCTCAGGACCTGCTTTACTTTAATCATGATCTCAATGTTTCAGCTTCAAATCCGATTGCTCGGGAAATAACTTGCCACGGTGGTTGAAGACCATAAAATCTAGATTTGCAGGAAGAGAAACTATCCTGCAATGGGGAAAATATTCTTCTATATGAAAAAAAAAAAAAAAAAAAAATTAACTTGCTGAAACAACATACTAATAATAGTGAAATTAGTAATAATAGTTGATAAATTTAAAATCATCCAACAACTCAAAATTCTTGGAATCTATTCAGAGCTTGAACGACATTCGGATTGAAAGGATGGAATAAATTCCACGATCTTAAAGGGAACAACCCAAGAAGAAAAATTCTCTAAAATTAATAATGGATCAATGATATCTATCTCGAATATTTAAGAGTGGGTTAGTAAGAACTTCTAAGAAAACAAAAATAACTACTAGATCCTTTGAAACTATATGTGATTGCATTTGTTATTTGAACTTTGAAGCACAATTGCACAAGAAGGCATAGCAGAAAATATCAAAATACCAGGGGAGAAGGTGGACAGACTGAAATAGTAACATCTATGGATTGAGGTTGTTCCCTCCAATTTAAGGTTTCCACTTTCCACCCAATGTTTTGCCATCCAATGAAAATTAGTTAAAAAAACAACTCCTAGACTACGTATAATGAGACTGTGCATCATGATTAAAAGCAATGTCACACAACGAGGCAAAATGCTGCAACTTCCCTAACAAAATTATTAAAGAGCTACAATACAAGGGTTAGATCCCCTTTTGTTATTCATAGGACATCTTTGTTTGAGACTTGAGTTGATGGGAACTAAACTCAGCTTCTCTTTGATTAAAAATCCTCTGAGCGATGCAAGAAAGAATGCACAAATGGATTTCCTCAAAGAGTGATCTATAAACCGTCCCTAACGAACGATCGGCTCATCTTTGAGCATCACAAATACATACTTTTTTTAATATTCATGAATGTCTTGGTTAGTTTCAACTAATTTTATGGGGCAATCGTCTAACCATACTATACAATGGGATGGGACAGCCGTCTAACCCTACTAGTGTCAAAGAAGCTCTAACCATCGTGAATTGAACTTATTTTCTCTTAGTCTCAAAGTCCATTTGACCACTAACCCAACCTAGACATACAATTGGGTCGATATTCAGGATATAATAAAACTTAGTGATAACCTCAGAATGTTGCTACAAGAGCTAGGTTTTTGTTGATTGGCTCGTTTACTCCGGAAACGAAATCCATCGTGGAGTAGCTTGGTAGTCAAGAGGGTCTTGAAGTGCTGAGATGCTATGAGTTCAATCAATGGTGGTCACCTACCTACCTAAAAATTAATTTTTCAGGAGACATACAAAGATTGTAGGGTCAGACTCCGTGAGCACCTCCAAACTGGTGAGGAAGTCACTAATATCAAAAAAAAAAAAAAAAAAAAAAAAAAAAAAAAAAAAAAAAAAAAAACAATGCAAACGAAATCAAGCATTGCTGTTTTATGGAGATGAGCAATATGAAATCGATGGGAAAAAAACTAATGTCGCAATTCCATTTCAAAAAATATACCGCAAAATCACAATTACTCCACAAATTGAGAGAGAAAAACGTACCTATTCTCCTCGGATTGGGGATTAATCGTGAGAAACTTGCCAGGCACAGCAAGCGCAGCCCACATGGACAATACTAACCCTAGAACCAGCTCAATCGCCACCTAAAATTGGAAGAAAACAAAAACTTCCTCAATTCAAATACAAGTAAAATCAAGTAAGAAATGAGAAGAGACATACATGAAAAGGAGGTCCTGAAAACTCCTCCTGCATGATCTTCAATACGCTCCTATCTGGAACCAAAAACAAGATCGATTCTATGAATTGCAGGTTTAGCAACAAGAAGAAGAAGAAGAATCAAGTGAAGATGGAATTAGAGAGTATAATCATGTGGTGTGTTTTTAGGGCATACATTGGATGGTTGAATAAGCAGCATGAGACAGAATTAGAACTCCGAAAACGCCGACCACGAACCCCCCCACTCCCATCTCGACTGAACGGATCTCGATCGCCGGACCGGCGGCAGCTTCGACTTCAACGTCAACAGACTGAGACAGATTAAGAAACAATCAGACCTTCCCCTTTTTTATTGATCTATGGAATTCTAATCATCTGCCCTACTTCTGAAATTGTGTTCAAACTAACTTTAAATAAATATAAAAATGAAAGACAAAATAGTTTTGTGTATAGTTTTCCTAGGATTCTAGAAAATAGTTTTAACCCAACAAAACAATCATTATTGAAGTTGGCAAAATATAACATAATTCTATGGACATCATGCATGATCTAGTATTCAAGAGATCATCAATATAATATTACACAATCCATTATTATTGAACTAAAAAACTAACTTCAACCATTATCTACTTGTTAACCTTTTGATTGCTAATACATGTTATGAAAACGACAATTAACTAATCAATTGAAAAATAAGAAGAAATCGTAAAAGAACACAGAAATTCATGTGGTTCACTAACGGTGCACTCTCATTAAACCTTATAAATGCACAATTAAATAAAAAAAGACCATATACAAAATAGAAACAACAAAAATGCCCCCGAATCCCCACTCGCTGACTAGGCAGCAAGACCCTGACTAAATAATTAAAGGACATATCTCCTCAACATGTCATATATCTCCAATGATGAGACAGTAGATTTGAATCTCTCAATTTTCAAATATTGTTGTTGTAATAAAAAAACGACATGAAATAGTACTTATGAATCAAATACTTCCACTTACAATATCGTGAACTACTAAATATTAAAGATTATGAACTCATAAGATATTTAAATTAGGAGATTTTTCATGAATAATAAAAAAGAAAAGAAATTTTATGGATAAAATTTTAGAAACATTCAAATATGGCATGACTGCGGTTGATTTGTTGAAACTAGGTTAAGTTGTAATCTGTTTTCTAATTTACAAAATAGAAAGAGTTAACAATTGTAATTGGAAACTGTTGGAATTGAGCCAGATTATTTATGCCCATTTCATAAGTTGTTTTTTAAATTTAAGTTTACTTTCACTATAATGTTTCATTTCCCTTGAAATGTTTGGGGCGAAGAGAATGAAAATGATTATGAGAGGAATCATTCTCTTATCTATGTTTGACCCAGCGAGAATCATTTCTCCATAATCACATTCTCCTTAACTACTTTTTAATCTCTCAATAACTATTTTTTATTCACTCCATGACTATTTTTTATTCTTCTTATAATTATTTTCTCCACCCCCAACGTAAGTACCAGTTGTCCCAATAATCAATCTCTTTAAGTCAAAGTCAAACACAAATAATCATTCTCTCGTATATTCTACTCATAATTCTTATCCTCTTCGTAATCATTTTCATTCCCTTTGGTCTCAAACACCCCCTTTAAGGAAGTATTTGAATCATAACCAATTTTCAAAAACGAAAACAAATTATTGAAAGTTACTTATTTTAATTTTCAAATTTTGGTTATAAAAATATAAGTAAAATGTAGATACGAAAGTAAGAAAAATCATAGATTGAAATAGTTGTTGTAACCGGTTATTAAACAGGACCTTAGTATCACATTTTTCTTTAAGTTTCGTAGGATGGTTTGGAATGGAGTATATTGGGCCATTTTCCTTTTGAAAATTTTCATTTAGCCTGTTACTGATCGATGACAAGCTTGCAAGTTAATGCTCTTGTTTGAAAGTTGTCTCTACAACATGTTAACATGATAGGTTTGTTGGAGTGTAAAGAAGAAACTTCATCACGAAATAAGGAAAAAAGATATGAGCCAACTTTTAAATCCACTTCAAGGATCTATTTTCGTAAGCAAAGCCAGTTGGTCAAAATCTACCTAAATTACTTTGCCATAATTTGTCACCATTCATGCTGTCTTATTGTCAACACAAGGTATAAAATTAACTTTTCATCATATATCATACTTTGAGTTTGCACCCTGTTCTTATTCTTATACAAGTTTGTCTTGTTTTGAAGTTACATCTCAGCACGAAGTTGGGGTTAGTCTATTCGAAATGACACTTCCAATACTATCCATTTTAAGGTCAAGACTTTGAAAATGAAAGCTTGTTATTTTGTTTTTTCTTTTGAAGACCGTGAAATCGAGGCTTCGCTCTCCTATACCTAGGGAACCACTACTGAGTTCTCTTTGAAAATGTGTTATTTCATTATAACCTTCTTCCTCTACTAGGTTGGCTACCAGTCGATCTTGGTCCTACATTATTAGAAGAAATAAACACACTGCTTATGAATAGCAAGGTAAGGTACAATTTTTCCTTAAGTTACAATATATTACAATTAGAGATGGTGGATCTCACATGCCTTTCAAGATTGTGCCACTTTTGGGTTTACTTTTTTATCAATCTTTAATCGTATCTCAATTTCATTTTTTGGACTGAATACCCGTTTGAACTTAATTGGCTCTGATACCGTATTGGATAGTATGAGCACCCATCTCAAAACCAATTGATAGTAAGAGGAGTAATCATATATCCTTAAGATATTGAAGTGTCTTCATCTTTTCAATGTAAAACAAGATGAATATCTTCAACACACCCTCTCAAGATGGTACCATATAGGGAAGACCATCTTGGATTATATCCGAATTTGTGGACCGAAATAATCGTTTAGGCTAACTCGTTTGGGTCGGATCCGATTTTTTGGGATTAAATACCCGCTTAAGTTTTACTCGCTTGGGTTATATCAGAATTTAGGAACTAATAACTCACATAGAGCTCTGATACCATAATATATAGTACGAGCATCCATCTCAAAATTAATTAGTAGTAAGGAAAATAATTCATATATCATTTAAAGATGTTGAAGACTCCTCATCTTTTCAATGTGTAACACGATGAGTATCTCCACACAATAGTTGCTTCCGCTTAATCTAAAATCCCAATTTTCTTACATTGCCTGTTTTGAAACACAACTTTATGATTTAGAACCTCATTCTGTCCAACTTGTATTTAATTTAGAATATAGCAAGTGAATTCCAGTAATATTTGGCATGTAAAAAAATCTAAAGTATATGAAATCATTAGAATCTGTTGCTTTATTTGAATATCATGGAAAACTATCTACTTTTATTCAAATTATAGGGGATTTAATTATTTATATTGTTCCTACCAATTTTCTAAAATTTTAATGTAAATGCTTGTGTACTCAAACTCAAGTTTCAATTTGTGGGAATTCAATTTTACAACCTAGATCTGCTTTCAGTTTTAAGAATGTTGGATTTCTGCAAATATCAAACTCGAACATAACCTAAGATTCAACTATTATGGTTATGGACTTGTAGTTGCAGGAGCTTCATTTTTTTTTTTTTTTTTTTTTGATATCTGTGAATTGCAGGAGCACCATTAATACACCATTCTGCTATTTGATTTATTTTAAAGAGTACTAGTCGTTATCGGTTATTTACGAAAGCAAGGATCAATCTAACACTTGAGGACTACGTTGCAGAAGATTTTTTGGGCTTATTATTATTATTTTAAATTAAACTAGATTTGAAGTTGTTACAGCAAAAATCAAAATATTATGTGAAGTTCAGGGGAAAAGTTTCATAAAATCATTTTCAATCGTCCTGCTTGATGATTGATTTTTCAATATTAGAAGAATTTCCTAGTTTTACTAGGGTATGATTTTCATTTATTATCATTGCTTGTTCTTGTAACAGACTCTTTTATTGTGTTACTAAATGCTGCAATTTCTTCTTGCAGGCATACCCGTACAAGATTAACTGGGATGCAGTCTTTTGTGATACAACTCTACCTTTGGTGGTCGACATTGAATGTGGTATTATCTTCTTTATATCTGTTGATGCTAAAATTTGGTCTTCGAAATGGACGAATACCTGCAAAACAAACAAACCTCCGGTGCCTAATTCAGTCTAGGTCAAAAAGTGTAGACGAGTCGTTTCTAAGGTTTAGAATAGCTTAGTTAGGCTCTCAACTGACTATTTATAGGCATACAGGCGTAACCATAGGAATAATATTTGGACTTGTGAACTGGGCCGAACCCGTTTTTAGGTTTAATCTCTTATAATTGAACTCGTGAATTTTATTAGGTCTTGACCACGAATTTCACCCATAACAATATCATTTATTTTTCAAAAGATCTTTTGCTTAACTCTTCTATACTTCTAATAGCCTAGTTTAGTTTAGAATGTAAGACTAGACAAGAGAAAATAATGCGCAATTTTGGTACAAGTAACGAGTTTTCTATTTTCGTTAGTACAACTGTACAAGTTTAAAGGAGTCAATGACGATTCCATATAATTGTTAACTCACCAAGTTAGTTGATAAATTGTTAGTTATAAATGACAGGAAATGGGATGTTTCTTCTGGAAATGGCTAAAAGAAGGAAGGATCTCAATTTTCTCAATTTCAAAGATTAATGAAAAGATTTTCTTTCTTTTCCTCACCTTTTTAAACTTTAATTTTTGTATGTTATCTCACACTTTGAATGATCTTTTTAGCTTGTGAAACGTTGTTTACATTCTGTTTATCATTGAAGATGAAGTACATAAAAGCTTTTTTTATTTACGTGACATCACATATATTATATTCACTAATGTTCATCAAGATAAACTGTTAGATTAAATTCAAGTTAATGTGACTGCTGATCGATATCTGGGACTGCTTGATTAATAAATGAGAATCTAGCTGAATAAAGCACTAAAATGTACGATGTCTCAAGCATTCAACAGATAGGCGCAAGTATACGTGGTCATATGCAATCAAGTGATAAGTTTACAAGTCATCTCCACAGGGATTGGCTTAACTCTAGATAAGTGTTAATCGAAAAGTCAAGTACAGAAAGTAAGGGAAATCTGGTGGGTGATGATTTTTACTAAATAACATGTAAATGCAATAAAAATGCTAAAGACACTATTAAATTAGCGAATCTAACTGCGCTACGAGTGATGTTGTTAACTTCAGACAGTGGAAAAAACAATAACAAAATATTAAGAGTGTGTAATGCGACAATGCTAAAATAAATGCTGGAAACAGTAGCAAATACTCCAGTGAGATGACAGGCTCGGGTTAAGGGTAGGTTGAGTGTGATTAACATGCAACAAGGGTGAGGCTATGGTGAGAAGCAGACTCCGCACAACACGTTGTCAAATGCTCTTTCTCAAGATGCATTCATCTCTTCGAGCTTGAGCTCTCGCATCTAAACTCAAAGCCAAAAAGGATGAAATGCGCACTAACGAGGTTACTATCTCTAGCCTCCCTCTTTAACAAGTAGGAGTTCCTAACATTGAAACTGACGGATAAGAATAGGTTATCTCTAATCCTTCTCTCTCTTGAGATGAAAAGACAAGCAAACAGGAATGGATGATGAGTCGAAACATGCTTTTAGTTACAATGCCTATTCTGCCTTAGCCTAACATCCCCCTACTCATCCAAGAAACATACATCACACACTCGTCCCCTCAACCCTCACCTATATGAACTTAGCTCATGGTTATGCTAACAGGAACAGAAACAGAAGGTAGAAATGCTGTAAACATCATGCAACAGAGACTTATAATCACAATTTCAGTAGATGAGAGTAAAACAACAATGAAACTGTTGAAAGATGGAAATTCAATTCTCTAAATTCTTCATTTAATAATGAACCTAACAATGGGTATAAATAGAGTACAAGAGATGACCTAATTATAAAAGGAAAATATAATATCTAACCATAAAAGGCAAAAATGACCTAATTATAAAAAAGAAAAGATTCTACCTAGTTATAAAAGGAAAAGATAGAAAATAATATTTAATCTAATTCTAAAAGAAATAAATAATTATAAAAGATGAAAATAACATAAACCAACACTTCCCCTCAAGCTGGATTGTATATGAAATACAAGCCAAGCTTGGAATTAAATTTATCAGAGTTGGTCATTGTGATGATGATGCGCCAATTGTGACGATGATGCGCCAATTGAGATGATGATGTGAATTGGGATGATGAGAGCTGTTAGAGACAAATTGGATGAGTGCTGCCAGGGACAAATTAGATGAGTGTTGCTAGGGCCAATTTGGGAATGCTGGTCAAGGACAATTTGGGAATGCTGGTCAGGGTCAATTTGAGAATGCTGGTCAGGGCCAATTTGAAAATGCTGGTCAGGGCCAATTTGGGAACGCTGGTCAGGGACAATTGGGAAAGGAGATGCTAGGGCCAGCTGGGAAAGAAGATGCCAAAGAAGATGTCAGGGCCAACTGAGAAAGAAGATGCCAGGGCCAACAGGGAAAGAAAGATGTTAGGGCCAATTGGGAAAGAAGATGCTAGTGCCAACTGAGAAAGGAGATGTTAGGGCCAATTGGGAAAGAAGATGCCAGGGCCAACTGGGAAAGGAGATGCCATGGCCAACTGGGAAAGAAGATGCTAGGGCCAACTGGGAAAGGAGATGGAGAAAAAATTCATTTGAAGGATTTTGTAGATAAAAAAAGTTTTGAAAAGAGGGTA
>JBBMKA010005627.1:0-11280 GCA_037833695.1 Sechiopsis laciniata | reverse complement strand
TTTATTTTTATCTGTTTTACTCCCATGCATGCTGGTTAAGGACTAGGTTTAGGACCCTTTTCGGGTCAGGTCTTTACAGCCATTGAGGTTCTAATATAATATCATTGTCCCTTATCCATTGCATTCGTCTTAGCTGCTCTTCTTCTTCTGTAATTGTGCCCTTTAGAGTCTGCACATGCATGTCCAATAGACTCCCAGGTTCATGACTCCTAGTGTCCCATGTATGTTCCATGTGGCAGCGATCTCCTTTTGGACCAAATTGATGTTGATAGATGCGGCTATGATCTTCCCAAAATTGCGACTGGTAGTTCTCATTTGAACAGAATTGTATTGTGTCGATCTCCTCCGTATAGCCTTGGTGCTGAAATTCGTATATCTGCTGCGGACTATCATTATGCGTCTATTATTGATTTGCAAAATGATTGAATGCCATTTGGTGTTTGTGCCTATGGTAATGTTTTGCTGTGGGCCTCTGTTTCCCTATTGGTTGTATTGCTCTAAATCTCAATTTTCCTGAAATTAAAAATTGCAACCTTTTAGACAATAAAAACTACTCTTCCTTAAAGATATTAACTTTAAATAATTAATCCCTAGCAACGGCGCCAAAAACTTAATGGGTTACGATTTCGGTGCTAATATAATATTCCGTAATTAATTCAAAGTCAACTTAAGATAAGTGTAACTCAGAATCGCTTACTCGCAAGTATGAGCAGTCGGGAATCACAGCAAGTAATAAGTATATAATTTTATCGATCCCACAGAGATCGATGTCTAGAGCTAACGCTATTAAGTTAGAGTCATGCATAAAAGTAAAATATGTGTGTTTAAGTTGTTGTAGTTTGGTTGAAATGCAGTCATGTAAACAAATAAAATGCTGAAATTAAATATGATGCAATGAGTAATGCTAAACTAACAATCCTAGAACATTCTAAGCATGCAGACTAGTCAACGAGAGTATTTCTTCCCTAACAAATAAGTACTCCCGCACTCAATGATCTATGGCAGAACCAGCTTCTACTATGAAGTCCATACTTGGCAATAGGGCAATGCAAACATTAGTGAGGTTATTCCTACACTCTAAGTAGTGGACAGATGTTCACACAACCTAATGTAGCATACTGGGTCAACATGCAGTTACTTCTTCCGATCTCACCACAAGGTATATGCGTGGGTAGCTAAGCGACGCATATATATAAAGGTTAACATGCAGTAGTGTAAAACTCAATGACTTACGCTCCTAGCATACTTCTGTTTATGAATAGTAAACATAAACTCCTACAACGCAGCTATAGAGATAAACTTCAAATAGAAGGTAAACCAGATGATTTTATTGCAACTAAGAAATGTTCAAATCTACACACTACTCCTAATAAAACAGTAAAATGGAATTGGCACAGCCGAAAGTGTGCAGTCCCCTTGTCATTGACTCCTTCGACACCACCAATTGCTTCTCTCTGTGATAGGCTTCACGCCTGACCGACCAGCTCAACTTCCTCGGGTCCATGTCTTAGGATTTATAGGATTGAATTACTAGGCCACCAAGTCGAGGTGAGCTGTGAAATCTTCATTAATGTAGTGTTCCTTGATTTCCGTCGGAATTTATTTGATTGACGCCGCCTTGATTACTTGATTGATTCTTGATTATTTCCTTGTTTGCGATCCTTCTCGAGCGTGTTTTTATTTTGAATTTGTGTCTTTTTGCGTTGCTGATCATCACTTGCGCTGATTGTCATTTCAGTGGTGTAATTAATAAGTCTTGCCATTAGCATTGATTAGGCACAGTTTACTCAAGATTTATGCTAAAAACATGAAACTACGCTGCTGATACTCAATTATGAATGCATGCTGACTTTCTAAGTTATTACATCGTATTGCTTCTATTAATGCTTGCTTTCTCCCTTTAATTCCAGAATAATGCTAACTAAGACAGCCTAAAATATGCTCTATTTGAGAGCTATCAATCAACTTAGAAGTAAAAGCTACTCAGCTAGCCAATGAATTTGAGCAATACCATCTAGATGAACATACTTCAGACGAAAAGACATCGATGAGCATGGGATGGAGCAAGTTCACGCTATAAGATTGAAAGATGGTGAGGCATTGACTGAAAAGGAAGAAACCAAAGGCGAGCCCAAGGAGGAGGAACCTTTCGCTATAGCATTTGAGGAGGCAAAATCGGAGCAAAATCCTATAGAAGAAGAAAAAGCATCCATTATAGAAGATCTATCCCAAAAGCCAAAAAATGAAGAAGGATCCAAGGAGAATTCTCCCACGCTTGAAATTCCTCTACCTCTATGCCCTCAAAGATTGATAATGAAGGGGAATGCCGGAAAGTACTTTTGATAATATTTTGGTGGAGCAAAATGAAGCGAATGGAGAAATTCAAGTGTAAGACTTGACGATCTTAGAAGGCAATGATATGCATCGTGTAAATCTCATATGTTTGTTCATGATCTTTGTTAAGGGTGAAAAAGCAAAATTATTTAAGCATCAAAGAAGGCTCAAGCAAGTCATCAAGGATGGTGCACAACAGAAGATTATTATCTGGCCCCTCACTGGGAGATTATTTCACTAGAGTAAAGGTATTATCCAAGTTGATTTCATAAATTTTTTTTGCTCCAAGCTAGGTTAGTAGAAGTAACATTATACATATTTTAGTCTCTGCTTGTTTTATTTTTGTAGTTATACTTTTTGCTGTCTTATTATTTTTATTTTGCTAAATCGAGGAAGTCAGATTTGGAATTTTTCACTTGCCATTCGCTGGGAGATTAATTTCACAAGGGCGAGATAATGGACGTCGTGAGGTCACGGTGTGACGTAAGCTGATTGCATGCGCGTTTTAGCCAAGCTCACGCGTGGTGTAATCATTGAGCCCCTAGACGACACGTGTTGCAACGATGAGCAATCTGACGGTCAAGATTTCGTCGCACGCCATCTGTTGTTTTGCCTCCCCAAATATTGACTGTTGCACTAAATTCTTTCCCATAAATGCCAACACCTCTTCACTCTTCTTTTTCTCACCCGAATGAAACCTTAGCTGAAACCCTCGATTCTAGACTTCTTGATTTCTTGATCTTCACCTTGATTAATTTTTCAATCTTCTTCTCCTTTCCAACTTCAAAGTCAAGTTCTTCATCCTAAAAAATGGCCAGAAGAACTTCTCTAAGTGTTGTATTAGCAAAGAAGCTTGAAAAGAAGGATGGAGAGGCGAGTAAAATCGCGCTAGCAAAAATTTTATTGAAGAAGAAGCCACTCGCTAGAGCAAGCTCACCGGTGAAGCAAGACCAGGCTGGAGAAGGGTCAAAGAAGCCAATCTCGTTGACACAAAAAATTCCACTGCTAAAGCCGAAGAGCACGCCAAGTCCAATCAAGCCTGCAGTGGCCTCAACGCAGAATGTCGAAAAGCCAGTTGTGGTGAAGGTTTTGGAGCCAGAGAAGTTGAAAGTAGTTGTTGATCCTGCTATGGTAGAGCGACTAGCGGTGCTTAAAGTGGAGTTAGAAGAAAGGAAGGGGAAGGAAAAGAAGAGGCGAGAGCGAAGAGAGAAAAGAAAGCAAAGAGAAAGAGAAAAGGCCGATGTAAAGAAACAGCGAAGGGGGGAGCGGAGTGCTGAAAAAGTAAGGAGAAATCTTGAGGCTTCTGTGGCTGAAAGGAATAAGACGATGTAATTGCGATCGGCTTCTATGGCCAAGGTGGGTGAGAAGAAAGCAGAAGAAAATATCGCTAAGGTGAGAGTTGAAGAAAGGGCAAACGAGAAAGATGATGAATTGGTTCAAATTATTGATGAACCAGAAGTTGTAGCAGATGATTCACATTTGGCACCTGGCCAATTCGCTGTTAAGGCTACAACACTAGAAATAGCAGACTATCACCAAAAAGAAGAAGAATGTGAACACTTTGAGGAAGCACCAGCGGAGAATGTCAAAAGTCAAGAAAATCTGTAAGAAGAGACGTCGGTGCGACCGAAGGGCAAGTGGACTTAGAAGAAGAGTTTAAAGAGTGGGCAAGTCCTGTTGAAGATCTGATGGAGCAGGATCGCTACAGAAAAGCGAAGGATTCGCTACCCTTAAGAGATGAGGCACAGTTGACACTTGGTCAACGCTATGTCGATCCAAAGGAAAAAAGGGCAAAGTAGATCCTTGCGGGAACGAAGTTGGGAGTGCATCAGACGAGGAATTAGAAAAAGAATTGGAAGATAGCTTGGCCACTACAGCACAGAGTAGTGAAGAAGAGGTAGAGGAATTAGAGCCAGTTAAAAGAAAATGATCAAAGCAAGTAAAGACGATTCCAAGGATGCCAGTTTTAAAAAGGTAAAAAGTAGAAGCGAAGGTCGCAGAAATGTCACTGCCGCGAAACAAGCTAGACAAGGGAAAAGGTGTTGCGAATGCCATAGATGAAGCTCGTCAAATGGAGAAGAAACACGATGTGATTAACAAAATATCATCAGCTATCAGGCGAAGCGGTTCTTGTCTGAGCAAGGGTTTGAGCCTAGTCTCGAGGTCCTGCCTTCCTCAGTACTCAGACAAATTGAAGCTAGAGGTTGGCTGGAGATATGCATTCCAAAAGATGAAGCAAAAAGAGATTGGGTGATTGAGTTTTACGAAAGTTTGCTCGATTGCTCGAGCTACCAAGTAATTATGCTGGAGCAAACAATCAGCTGAACCCCTTCAGATTGGCATGAGATTTTCAATCTCGAAGATGAAGAATCTGAGTATGATAGCTTGATAAAGAATCGCTCAAGTGAAGATTTAATGAAGTGTCTGGAGATGATCTAGGTTGTAGGAGCAACGTGGGAAGAAGGGCCACAATCTATCAAATTCCTAGCGGCCAACTTGAACGATGAAGCGCACATCTGGGCTTCATTTGTTAAGGCTTCGCTCATGCCAACCACGTAGCCGCAAGCACTTTTGATCTATGCTATAATGACTGGCCTCACCATAATGTGGGGCGAATCATTGCTAGCAGAATCAGCACCTGAACGAAGAAGTGAGTGAGTTACTTTTTCTTTCCACATTTCATTTCCACACTCTGCGCCTACCAGGGAGTTAGGGGCAAACCGAATGCTGTAGTTCTACCAAGACGAAAGCCATTGTGCACTGTTAAAAAATCTGCAGCATAATCATCTCGCAAGAGCAAAGAAATTAAGAAAGTGGCAGCGTCTTTGGTTGAAAGCAATAAAGGAATTAAGTTGCTTAAGGCCTTGACCGCTAGGTTTGATGCTTATTTGGAGCATTGCCAAGAGCGAGATCGAGTCCTTCAGTAATTTTTCAGTCAATATGAAGGTGCCCCAGTCTTGCCTGAAATGGCCTAGTCCGTGCTCCTGCAAAAAGATCATAATAGCGAAGCCCCATCAGACCGCGAATGAATGGAAGTCGTCTAATTTCTTTCCTTCTTTTCCTTAATATTTTTGTATAAATGCATGCCTGCTTTTTGTAAGCTCACATGTAAAAGCTTTAATGTCAATGTTATGATCTTTCGCTCCGGTGAACAGTTGTTATTTTTCTTATGAATTCTCATGAACTCTCTCAATGGAATTCAAACTCATTTCTTTGTTAAGTAATTTTATAACTCTTCGATGATGGAGCAAAATTTATAAGCCGAAGTGAGCGAAGTCATAGCAAAAAAAAAACCTTCGCAATTTCATTAAGTTTAGAACCTTAATTTGAGGGAATCTTTTAGCTGGAATGAACTCAATTAGATCTAACCCAAGCCTTAAACTTCTAGCAAACTTTTAGTTTAGGGGTGCTGAGTGTTTTCATTGGGACAATGAAAAGTCCACGTTTTGGGGTGGAGTTTGTCGAAGCGAAATGAATATAAATATGCTCAAAGTGCATAAAATGCACATGCTTTATGAGAGATCCAGTGTAGAAAAATTAATTGGATAGTTACCATTTCGTTGAAGTAAAAGGTGAGTTTTGAAAACTTAAACCCAGGGTTGGATAAAAACATGAAAAAATTTAAAAGTTTCCCAGATATTCGCGAGAGCCAAGTTAATCAAAGGGCTAGTAGCCATCTCTCCACTATCGCTTGCTCTAACATTGTGTATCTATCATTATATCAAACATTTGATGAAAATTGAGTAAGCGATAGCGAAAAATGTAAGTGAGGGATTCCCAGTGAGCTATAAAAGGAGAATATTCACTTCGACAAAAGACAAAATATAACAAACAGAAAGGAAGCAAAAACCTTAAAGCGAATGGCTAACTCTAATTGATTAGTAAAAGCTATTAGAACCATGAAGTTAAAGTTCTAAATCAAAAGGAGATTGCGAAATCATTCGGCTTAAGCGACATTTTAAACCAGAAGCTCCTGGACTATAAAAGCTTCGCCCAGCATGGTCCAATTATAGAACTTTACTTAAAAATTTATTTGAATTCTCTGATTGATTTTTTTATGGCTTTAGCGAAAATGAAAAATGTCGTTCGCTGTCGAGAAAGTAAAATAGGAAAAACTAAATTCTCTCAATTTGAAATTGAGCTATTACTCGAAACAAGTTTGAGGGTGTGATAACTCTCAAGAATTGAGAGTTGAAGTAGCTAAAAAGAATATATTTTTATAAGAATTTGCTATAATTAAATAATTTAATATTGAATTTCGCCCCATCATACCAAATGTTATGCTTAAGCGAAACATCCTATAGTTTTCTGATTATGTTGCATTTTAAAGGTTCACTATAGCGTAACATGCTTGAATGTGTGCAAATTTATAAGTGTTGAAAAGAATTAATATTTTCTAGTTTGTCTACAGCATTCCAGATGAAGCGAAGCAAAATTCACACAAAGGAAGTGCGAGCAAGCAAAGCCAGGTCGCGCCCATTCCTAACCAGTTCCCAAGTCATAATGAGATTAAAAAACGATGCTTCCGGAATGGGCATTGTAATTCTTTCTACTTCTGGGGGTATAATGACAACAAGCAACGGCGCGAAAGCCGTTGCGATTCCACACCACAACGACCAAAAAGAATTGCCAACAATTTCACATCGATGAAATTGATTCCAATTAAAGAACATCCTTAGAAAAATATCAAAGTCAAGGATGCACGTCAAATATCTGCAAAATGCCTTTCGATCTCAGTCGTCGCTCTGTGTTCGCTCTGACACAGCTGACAATGCGGATCGTGGAGAGAATGTCAGAGCAGAGCAGCTTT
Organism: Sechiopsis laciniata; assembly: GCA_037833695.1. Lineage (NCBI taxonomy): Eukaryota > Viridiplantae > Streptophyta > Magnoliopsida > Cucurbitales > Cucurbitaceae > Sechiopsis > Sechiopsis laciniata. The sequence goes on along the minus strand of JBBMKA010005627.1, from coordinate 4,136 downwards.
CGGCTGAGAGGCATTCGTAGAGCAAGCTTTAGGCAGTGTCAAAATCGTGGAGCAGACCTTGTCGCTTGAAGAAAGAAGTATAAATAGCTGCCATTATCTTTCATTGAAATCATCCTCCATTCCGAAGAAGGATCCTCCATTTTGTAGAGATCACCATCGAGCTAAATTTCGATTAAATTTCCTTGCATTTGGTTAGTTTTAGCCGTAGCTTAGTTGTTTTTCTCATGTCCAGTTGTTTAGTAGTTTAGCTTTAGCATCGTCGTAGCTAGCTGGAGTTGCAAAGATTTCGCCAGAGCTGAGTCAGATTTGTTGTCTTTAAGATTCCGACTAGGCTTCTTCTTAACTTTGTTTCCCCTTTTATTACTTTTGTTTATTTTTGCCTTAACATTAGTTTGTAGCAAATGTTGTTATTTGGTGTTTTTAATGAAGATGAACCATGTTTATTATTTTTCTTTGAATCTATTTATCGTTATGAGTAGCTTAGTTCTTTATTGGAAGGAAGTAGGCAAGTAGGAGTAGTTCGCCTAAGCGAAGCTGTAGCGAGATGTCAAACTATTATGCATGTTGCATTAACTTGAAATACATTCTGTCTGATCCACTGTGTGTATGCCTTTATTTCGCTTCGAGAGAAGAAAATAGAGTGAACTTGCATGTATAACATTAGGACTGCTAAGCTTTGCTTGCTAAATAAAGAACACTTAGAGATAAGGTTCGCCTAGTGCTGTTTGCGTGGTTTTAGCGTTGTTTGAGTTCAAGAGAACCAAACTAGGAGCTCGAGAGAGCCAACTTCTAAAGCACGAGAGGGCCAAAGAGAGGCCATCAGTAGTTTTCTTTTTAGCTTAACGACGTTTCGCCTAAGCGAAACTCTCCGAAAAGTCTTATTCTTCTTCCTATGCATTTACCCTAGTTTAAGTCACATTACGCTTATTTCCCTGTGGAGATGACTTGTACTTACTTTCAAACTTGTTGTAATAAGACTGTGTATACTTACACAACCTTGGGGAATCATACACACTTTCGCTTGAACTTGATTTGAGGTTTCGCGTTGGCGAAACCTTAACATTCCACGTCATTATTTTATTTAATCAATATTTTCTTAATTTATGTGTCTGGATATCCCACAACAATTTTCATGATAAAGCAGAAAAGTGAAGCCTTTAAGAATTTCAGACAGTGGAAGGTTCTGGTGGAAAATCAAATAGGGAGGAAGGTCAAGAGACTTTGAACCGATAATTGCCTTGAGTTTTGCAGTTATGAATTCAACAAAAATGAAGGGATTGTTTGGCATCATACTATCAGGGACACACCTCAACAAAATGGGGTAGGAAACGTATGAACCAAACTTTATTGGAGGAGCAAGATGTATGCTCTCAAATGTTGGGTTAACTAGAAGATTCTAGGCAGAAGTAGTGAATACATGGTGCTATCTAATTAATCGTGGGCCTCATATAGGTATTGACTATAAAACACCATACGAGGTATGGTTTGGGAAGCCTGTAGATTACTCTTCTTTAAAAGTTTTTTGCTGTAAAGTTTACTATCACGTCAATGAGAGAAAGTTAGAGCCTAGAGCCAAGAAGGGTATTTTTTGTAGGATATGGTAATAGAGTTAAGGGATACCGAATATGGTCTCCTTTTGAAAACAGAGTTATTCTCAGCCAGAATGTTACATTTGATGAAAAATCTAAATTTAACTCCATCGTGCAGTCCATAGTTGTAGGGCAAAATACTGGTGTTGATAAACAGGTGGAGCTGGAATTCAGCTTAGACAGAGATGAATTACAACACCAAGGTGGAAAATTAAATCAACATGCTGCTACAGATGAGTTAGATATGCCTACTAATCAGTTCGTTTTGCTTCATACTGGTATAGAAGCTGATACCACTGATCAATAGAAGATGATACCACTGATCAATCTTTTATTATAGAAATCAGAAATCTGAGAATAGCTCTTGATAAATCTAAAAGAACTGGTGTTTGAGCTTCAGTCAAATATGGTTTTGAGGATATGGTTGCTTATGCACTGTAGGTAGCTGAAGATGTGGATACTTATGAACTGTCTAGCAATAAAAAAGTTGTTTCATGTATTGAGTCAGAAAACTGGCTTGCTACAATGGGTGATGAAATGGAGTCTCTGGATAAAAATCAGACTTGGGAGTTAATTAAACAACCAAAGGAAAAGAAGATTGTGACTTGCAAATGGGTTTTCAAGAAAAAGGAAGGAATCTCGCCTACAGAGGGAATAAAGTATAAAGCTCGTGTAGTTGCAAGAGGGTTCACTCAGAGAGAGGCTGTTGACTATCATGAGATCTTCTCACCAGTAGTCAGACACACTTCTATTAGGGTGCTACTAGCTGTGGTGGCACATCAAGATTTAGAACTTATGTATTTAGATGTGAAGACAACTTTTCTGCATTGAGAGTTGGATGAAGAGATTTTGTAACGGCACAATTTTCCATTCCTATTCTCTAGGTATGTTCGGTTACTTTTTCGATTGTTTAGTTGGGCCATTAGGACAGTTTAAGCCTTAGGGGCATTTTGGTAATTTTGCCTTCAGGGGTAGTTTCGTAATTATCTAGGGTTTCGAGACCTTTCTATTTTTGCTAAGTTTGGGTTTTCCTTCGGTTTCAGGTTTCTAGAGCTAGGGTTGCTGTTTGAGGAGTTTGGAGACTCTTCTGGTTAAAAAGGGGAAAAAGAAAGAAAAAGATGACTTCGCCAGGACTTGAAGCCGGAACCGCCTGAGTACATGTGTCACAATCCTATGGAGCCCTTCTCTTTTTTTTGACACTATAAATACCTAGCCACTTCTCTAAATTCACTTTTCTCTCTTTCTCTCTTTTTCTCCCAATCGCCAAAATCACTTTTCCCTTTCTCCTTCACCGAAAGCCCTTTCCCTTTGCCGAGATTAAGTCCCCTAGCCAAGAGCAGCCCTTTTTCACCGAAGCTTTGTTTCAACTGAGATCTTCGCCGTTCGTTGCTCATTGTCGCGTACAGTCCCTCGCTCGTCTAGTTCTGTGCAACTTTCGCCAAAATGTTCCGTGCCATAGTGTCTTCACGAGCAACCGTTCGCCTCAGGTACGTTTCGCTCGAAACCATTCTCACTCTTCATGGGTTTTCTGTGGTCTGTTATTAAGATCTGTCGACCTTGTGCTATTCGCAGCCTCGTGGTCGTCATTCCTCTTCGTCGTTTGCTTCGCACAGCCCTTCGTAGCACGCTTGAGTCCCTCGTTGAAGACCATGCCCATTTGCTTGTCCTTCACCTGCTTTCGTTCCAGCGCACGTCTGTGAGTAGCTTCGCCTTCACTTTCGCTGAAGCCTTCTGGCGAGCCTGTCTTCTCGGTTTAGGGGTATGGCTTTCCGAGCCTTGTGCCTTTGGTTACCTAGTATTGTTTAGCTATCAGATATTAATTGTGTGCTTGTTAAATTGCTATACCTAGGTTGTTACTTGTATTGGTGTTCTGCAGCTCAAGGAGCCTAGTTTTGTGTATTCTATTGCTTGCTTTCCAGGTAAGGATTTCCTTACCGGGGTTGTGTAGACCCTATGCTTGACATTGATAATTTTTCTGGTTGTGTGTTACTTTTCTAAGCATGCTAGTGGATAGGAGTTTGAACGTATTTCTGTTTACTGGAATTGTTAGTATATAGGCTTGCCTGCTTACTGCCTGTGAATATACTTGTTAGTAGATAGGATTGTATGACTTATCTGATAGGATCTGGCATGTAGATTTATGTAACCTGGATTGCACTACTATTGTTGCGGTAACTGTTTTATCTGTGATTGTGTTATACTGTATGTTATTGTGCAATGTTGTTGAGGTTGAACTTTGTTAGCCCTAGGGTACTCTGTAGTTAGATCTTGTTAGGTTGTCATCATCTAGAGGCTGAGAGCGGACCGACGTATGTGTCCCCACCAGTCGAGCTATGAGGACAGATTCCTTACCCCCGGTCGCCGGGTGTGGAGTAGCTACCACACCGGCATAAGCCTAGTTTGTAGCCTGCTAGAGCAAGGTCCTTTCCTTGATGTAAGCCTATCTTGGGACGACCTTTCACTTCAGGCGTTGGGTGTGATTCAGGCTGCCACAGTATGGTGCCGAGGGCCTCCCGCCTGTTGTGGATCAGTGCTCACCTTTCTGAG
>JBBMKA010005626.1:0-11280 GCA_037833695.1 Sechiopsis laciniata | reverse complement strand
GGATTTTGTTTTATTAATACATTATTATGTATTATTAATGTAATATTAAATGTTATTAATATAGTATTGTGTATTAATATAAGATTATTATTAATAATACTGTATAATTATTAATATCCTTTGACTATAATTGTTATTTTTTCTACTAGTATTGTAAATACTTTTTCAATTTGGCTATTTCTAATAAAAAAAACCCCTTAAAATAAATACCACATAGACTAGAAATAGTATCTTTCGTAATTTTTATATTGTTTTTTATTTCATATATATGGTTCAAATGAGGAAGAAATCACAATTTAAAAATATAAAATAACATTTTTAATTTGAAAATTATGTTTTTATTTGTTTAAAAAGAATGAAATCTAAATTCTAAAATGGTCGTTTCCACGACTCTTATGATATTTTAAAACAAATTATTATGATTTTAATTTTTTTAATGGAAAACTATAAAATGGAAAAAATAGGTTGTAGGTCAAACTTAATTAAATTTTTTTAATTAAATTAAATTAATTACTATTTATTGGTGTTTGTTAGTATACTATTTATTAGTATTTGTTTCACAAAAAAATTATTTTCTTTTTTGAGTGATTTCTTCTTCACATGGGACTATGACATTTCACATTTGTAATTTTATGTGGTTTTCAACCATATCTAGATCAACATCAGTTTTTGGTAATGAATAAAAAATTATGTCGATATCAGATTTCCATATTAAGTTAAAATAATTTATGTATAGAGTAAATATAACGACCGAATATATAAGAATCCAATTATTTTATTCAAAGTCCTACTTCGTGTCTAGAAAATAAACTCAAAATATTACCAAATAAAATTATTTCCCTTGTTCTTTCATACAACCTTTACAGAAAATAAATAAATAAATAAACTTTCTAATTAAAAGTAATAGAAATTATTGAGTGATCTGCCAACAAGAACATAGTTCTATTGACATCTTATACAACTTAGTAACCATAAGATTACAGATTTAAACTATTGAGTGATCTTTGAAAATTTTAGATTTAGATTTCCCTTGTGTTAATCTAGAAGGTAAAACTCTAAATTACTTAAGATGGACACGATTCAATAAATATGTTTTATATATATTTAGTTTCATCTTAAATAGATTCTCAATAAAAATGTAGTTAATATATTGAGATTCTCAATATATACTCTCTTAACTTGTTATGTTAGGGCCAACACGAGAGGTTCGAATTCTCCGTCTCCCAATATTATTGTATATAAAAAAAAAAACTTGTTTTGTTAGGTTTGTATCAGACTTCAATTTTTAAATCAATACACATTTGAATTTAAGAGAATTCAAGTACTTATTAAATAAAAACCAGGACATGCATATTATTATAAAGTATTAATATCATAAGATTACATTAAAACAATAGAATATTCTTAACCAAATAATTTATAGAACAAAACTTACTTTCTTTTTTTTCTGAAATAAGAAACTTACTTTCTAGTAAGTACACGCTATTATTTGCTTTAATTTCTTGATTTAAAGGATAGAGCAAGGGTTATCAGTTTCTGGTGCCACGACGACGTACCCATAAGACCACGGGTTATAGGGCGGGCATGGACATGGATATGGACACGAGCAGGGAGGCGGGTCGAGCTTCTTTTGGTCCGGTTTTTTTTCTCCATCGGGTTTGGGCGGCGGTCCAACTCTCACGATGTTAGCAGTCTTGCCGGCACAAGAAAGCGCCTTCCTAACACGTTTTATTATGAAGCAGAAATCCGCCGTCCCCGTCACTTCCATCGTTCCCTTGGCTTCGTCCGTCACAACCTTGTCAACGCCTATACAAAAATATTCATTCATAAATACACATCAAAATCTAAATTAATTATGCAATATATATATATATATATATATATATATATATATATATATATATATAAACCTTTTATGCTTGCAACAGCTTTGAGAACTTTGGTTTTGCATTTTTGGCATCCAATGTCAAGTTGGAGGACGGTTACGGTAATATTCTGCGCCATGAAAATTAATTTTTGAGAAAGAAAGAGAGAGATATTAACAACCAAAGTTTTTTGGTTTGTTAGTCTAAGTTGTATTGAAATGATTGCCATTGCCTCCATGGATACCTTATTTATAAAGTATTTTTCTTCCGCAAATGGAATAGAGCATTCAAATTTTCAAAGAAATTATGGTGAGTTTGGCCTAAAATTAATTGGTTGATCCAAATTTATTGTTGTTATTGGCAAAGTTTAGTGGCAGGAGACAACAGAAATGAGCTCAACTCTTGGATCTCAAATTTAAGACCTTCAAGAAAAATGTTATGGCAAAGTCTATATGGATATCGAACATGAAATGACTAGCTCATTTATCTTATAAATGTTATGGACTCGATCTTTAATAACCTATAACATAATTATACATACATTTATTTATTTTTAATTTTTTATATTTTATAATTATTTTAAACTTTTAATCCTCCAAAAAAATTTAAAACATGTTTTTAAATTTTTAGATGGCATCTTTCATTATATAAATTTTAATGCCAAGTTATCTTGTTAATTTTATTCAAAAACGAAAAAGTAGAATTAAAAAGAAAACAATTCAATACCTCAACCCAACTAAGAAATATATGAATTGGGTTGTTCTAACATAGAGAGTTAGATTAGTTTTTTTTTTTTTTTTTGAAAGCCGGTTAAATTAGTTGGTGAGTTCACTAACTTGAAATTTTGATTGGTCCAAAGATACCCTTAGCTTAACTCTACTTATATACACCTTTAGTGTGACACTCTAACCCAAAATTAATTAGGGATAAAAGAAATAACCTTCCTATCTTATAAATCTTTTCACTTTTTAAAGATAGGATTCTAAAGGTTTTTTTTTTCAAATATATATATAAAATTTTATTAATCTTTTATGTGGGAGATTGGAGGGGTGCTGACTTAATTAGAGAGAAAAGATAGAGAAGAAATGTGGAGTAAAATTCACCTCATCCTCGTTAAGTGTAGAAAAAATTCTCTCCAATCCAACGATCTTTATTCCAACTATTCTCAAAATAACTTATTTTCTAACAAAGTTTTCCTACAATTTTATAAAATGAACATTTTTTTCCAATGACCCCTTCTTCATAGACAACCTCCTTGAAATAAGTTTTCCTCCACCCACTGCTAAAATAATTATCATTCTCAAACAAAATTTTCCTACAATAATTCCTTCAAATTCCTTTCCCCAACCATTCAATTGTTCCCCTTTTCTATCATCTTTCTTTCTTGGAATTGTCAAAGCAAATCCTTTAACACTGCTTAATATATTATGAATTCAAATATTTAAACTCTAATATCTTAATCATATGTCAATTCACAATTAAGATATTTTTTGCTATATAAGTGTTTTTTATAAATATTTTATTTGCTAGTTCAGGAAGAAATACTAAACTGTACTTCAGGAAGGGAGTTAAAAGGTATCTGTTTTAAACACTCACATTTTTAATTAGTTGTTTTTTTTTTTTTTGAAACACATTTTTAATTAGTTGTTGAAAAGCTAATAATTGAGGAAAAAACTTTATGAACATGAACATGAAAGAGACGAAATTGATAGATGAGTTTATTTTTTAGTATCTTTAATTTAAAAAGATGAGTTGATTTTTTAGTATCTTTAATTTAAAAAAAAAAAAAAAAAAAAAAACCAAACAAAACCTTATGCAAAGGAGTTGAATCAGTTATATTGTTAACATGATTTTAGTTGCTCAGTGACGACAAAAGACAATTGATCAAAGACGACCAAGACATTCACTAAAGTAAAAACGTGTTCAGGAGATCATTTCCTTGAAGTTTCTACATAATAAAATGGTTCACATCACACGTCTCTGATTTCAAATTTGGAATTAATATGGTGCCAAAGTATACTATGAATAGAGAAAACCATACCTAATTCAAAGTAATAAATAAATGCACTAAAGGACAGAGAGGAAACTGTGTCAACTAATTATTGATTGGAGCAAATGTGAAATTTTCTTTAGTTCAACATCAAATTCAAATTCATATTCATGGTCTCTTCAATCATGGCTAGAATCATATTTGTATTGATTGAGCTAGCTATTTCTTTTATCAGATAAATTAATTATAAGAATTAATAAATAGTAATTAAGAATTATATTAGTTAACTAGAAGAGTCGAATGAGAGGCTGGATTTGCATTCAAATCCTGACCTAAGACGTTACAAATGTTATAAAGAGCGAAACCTTTTCCAATAAAATGTAGTTTACAGACGAACCAAGCAGAAGCCGAAAGGTATATAACACCCGAAGTTAGAAATAGTACATGAATGAACCGTGACTACATCAAAATGAAAGAGAATGCACCACTAAAAAATAAAGCTACCATGTGACATTCATGGTAATGCATTTTTCAAGAGAGAATGACTCTTATTTCTAGTTACATAAGGTGTTTATGACTATAGATTATAATAATTATATGCAGTTTTTATAGTAGTGATATGAGTGAGGACAAAGTATGTTAAAAGGTCGACTCGTGTTAGTCTTCAAATCTTAAAAGCGATTAAAGGCCTAGTATGTAGTGAGACTAGGTGCATCGCATGATATGCAGATGAATGTCAAAGCCAAGAAGAGCAAATCGTAATTTTGAATCTTCACCTTGGGCCAGACCAAGACATTCACTCAGGTAAAAAGATCATGTCCATTAATTTTCTATATAATAAAATGGTTTCACGTCTCTTATTTCCAAATTTAGAAATAATATGATGGCAATCTATAGAAATTGATAAAAATGTACTATATAAACAAAACTATCCCATTCCAAATCTTAATCTAACCTGGCAACTCTTTTTTTTTTTTTTTTTTTTTTTTTTGAGTGAAAAGGCTTGATATTAAAAATACTACTTTTATGGAGAGATTCCAAATTTGAATCATCGTTTTAAAGCTTAATTTAAAGCTTGAACCAAACATCAATTGTTGACTGGTTCTTCTGTTCCAATTCCCTTCCCAACGGAAAAGACTGAAATTAGGACATATCATTTAAATTTAAAGCTACTTTGTAAAACCCAATCTCATTACAGAACAGTTGAAAAAAAAGAAAAGAAAAAAAAGTGTACAACCCACTTTTCAATTCATGCAAGGACAACCCAAATGCATGCATTTGATGTCCCACACTTTAAATATTTTAGTTTCTAAACTTTAAACTTTGTTCCGTTTTGAATTATAAACTTTCAAATATTTAATTTTGGTTTTTGGACTTTTTTCATTTTGGTGTTTGAACTTTCTAATATCCAATTTTAATACTTACACTTTTTAAGGCATTTCAAATTGGTCCCTCAAAATTTATTGATAATATTAGTTTTAATACAAGTAAATAAAAAAAAATGTTAACATATTTCCAAAGTTTATAAAGAAAGTTGGTAGCTTTTTGAAAGAAAAGTTACAGAAAACTTTCAATGATCGACAAATATATATATTTTTTTTTTTTAAGTTATTTTAGGGACTAAAACTAAATATTTGAAGACCAAACTAAAACAAATTGAAAAGTTCTAAAATTAAAATTGGACTTTTGAACATTAAAAGATCAAAATGAAACAAAATTCAAACTTTAAGGACCAAAGTAGTATTGTAATCCTATTATTATACTTAAATAAAGATATAATTTAATGAAAAATAATAGAGAAATTGTTGAGAAATCTATGAAGATTTCTTCCAAATCAATGCAAAATGAGAATCAAATGAGATGAATAAAAAAATAGAAGAAGATGGAGAAGAAAATAGCACACCGGATTTAAGTGATTCGGGACTTGCACTACCTATACAGAACTATGAGATAGCTTTTCTCATTCATAATTGCCATGAAAATCTCTAAGAAGCTCAAATGGTGGCTAGAGTTTATCTCAAAGGTTGAAGAAGACCCAGTGGCATTTTATATACTAGCTCATTTACACACCCACATGTGGTTAACAATTAACCACCTAACTAACCCAAGGTAAAAGTAAACCTCACCAAAGGGTTAAAGCAAATGATGTGTAATTCACATTTTACAAACTACCCTTTTGAAGTACATATCATAATGGCATCATAATATCATAATCGAATTTTGAAATCATTAAAATTCTAGACACACCTGGATCAGAACTTGCTCAGGTAGAGCAACATAACTCCAGACAAAACTGGATCAAAATTTGCCTATTCAAAGCAAATCAAATCAGTCTTCGAGACTTCAGAATCCGAACAGAACAATCAGAACTCTCAGAAATTCATCAGAGCGATGAACTAAATCCATCAACGACAACCTGAACCTTTTCTCACATACAATATCTCTAAAAACAGCAAAATCGTCCCAAACAAGATTTCAAACATAATGTTGTCTAAAACATGGAACCAAACAAATGAGGTATCTTCTTTCAAAATGACATAAGCAGCCAAACAGAGTCTATATATCCAAAACCAACAGACTCTTCAAAACTAATGCATTCAGCAAACAAAAGACCCTTAAAACATTGAGTCAATGCCAAACTGAATGCCCAAATGCTGCATACAAAAATGTCAAACAATAAATTTTCCATGTTCTTACCGAAACAAAATGTGCTAGATCAAAACAGCAATGAACCAAAGCACACACAATACTCTAAAACAAAACAACAAATCTCTTTCATCTTAAAACAACAATTCAAGAAATCTGTAGGCTCTATAACTTCATCAAAACTACCAGATGCAACCAAAAAATCATCTACATATAACATAAGTAGAATGATGCAAATTTGCACACGTAGCTTTACTGAAAAAAGAATGAGCAAGCCAATTTCTTTCAAAGCAACAAACAAAAGTGAAAGAATTAGAATGCTTATAAGACTACACCTAAAACTGATCAATGCAATACAAGCCCAAAGACAAGGTTCCATGGAAAACACAAATGGAGAAAGAACATCTATCCATTCTTCTTGCATGTAACCACAAGCAAATGAATCTGCATCAAAACGATAATATAGAATACCCTCTAGATCAAACTTCATTACAAACGACCATTTGTAGTCAACAAACAAGCAAATGTCAGGTCTCACCACAAACATCCAAAACGAAGAATCCTTCCGACAAGCCATTTATCTATTGAACAACTGAAAGTTACCCTCCAACCAATAAGATCATCCTCGAGAAGATGGGCAACAAAGATAGGATCAGAACATGCACTATCACTGATATGCACTAAAGGCTCAATTGAAGAATTTTCAAAAGACAAAAGTAGAAGCAGCGGACAAATTTTGACAAAGTAAGTCAATATAAGAACTTATCTGCTCGACAACAACTGGATTAATCTTAAGTGGAGAACTTGCCCAATATTCTTGTGGAGTCTCAAGAATCTCATCAGAAACTACAACCATCCCACTCTGAAAAGTTTTGTCTTGGAGAATATATAAAATATTCATAAGTTTTTTAGATATCTTAATTTTATTATTTCGAGATGAGTAGTCATAACCAACTACATCCAAAGATCCTAAAGAGATAAGGTTTCACAAAAGACTTGGAACGAATCTCTCACAATTGTTAGCATCCATGCTAAACCAAACAAAATCTACTCCCTTAATCTCAAACTGATGGCTATTTTTAAAATTTACCTTGCCAAATTTCATAATTTTCAAATTTTCAAAATTGTGAGAATTTTCAAAATTATCAAAATTTTCAAATTGTTCAAAATTCTTCTTTTCAAATTTTCATCTCCAAAACCCTACATCTCAAAGAACTATTTCTAGGGTCAACGAATCTCTGCCGTACATAATGACTTATTTCAAAACTTTGTAATTCTTGGGTAACAAATTGAGGAGGATCACAACTTGGTTCTCACCATCTAATTTTCCCTCTTCATAATTGGCCAGGTCACAAAAAATTTTATTGAATTCGACAATGTTTTCTTCCAATTCCTTAGATGGATCTTCTAAGGTGTTTGCAACATTTTGTTGCACTAACTAGGCTCACATTTTCCTATTCCATAAACTAAAATCTTTGCACCCATCGAATTTCTCAATTACAATCTAGCCGACATCTTAATCAGAATTATGAAATTCAGGAAAAATCAGATCACAATCAGGAAAAATTCTTAACGAGCCACCAATTCAAAAATAATTTCAAAAGACGAATCCATCAAATCAGAATTTATCCAAAAATTATCGCAAAGCAAATCTAAATTTATCAATTTCAAAATTTTGAAATTTCAGCCAACAAGCTCAAATTCAACCTCAATTATCAGAATTATAACCAAATTTCAAAATTGCTAGCTAACAACACAAATTTGTAGCTCAGAATTTCAAATTTTGAGACGATTAACTCAAAATTTATGGCACCCATATTTTATATAACCAAACATGCCAAAGTAATTTTAGACTCAAAATTCATTGAACACATGCCAAAATGGTAGACCAATGTTCAGATGTCATAATTTGTGGGAAAAACAATTACAACAACAAATTTTACCCAAAATTGCAGCCACAATATCATAAAATCAGCAATATCTAATTAAGTTTCAGCTAAAATTTCACAAATAGCAGCTTAATTCTCAATAATCAATGGTCAAAATCTCACTAATTTCAGCCTTAAAAAAAAAATTAATGTCTAATTATATGCAACTTAATTTCAAATGACTATCGTAATTGCAGCAACTGACTATCTCAAATAGTAACAAACAAAAATATTAAGCAACAGATAATCCAATCAAATTAAGCCAAATTGTACCTTAATATCTGGTTGTAAGGTTGCTGCACAAACACCAAATTTATCCAATTTAAATGCTGGAATAATCACGAAATTGATGAATGCCGCTTTTTTATTTATTTTTTTACTATGAGTGGTTTGAAAAATCAACTCCAAATTGGTTCAAATGTTGCCTAAAATTTCAATTGATATTGAAATTGAATTGAACACAAAACTTCAAATGCTAATTGTCGGTTGAAATTAAACACCGCTTAACTCCAAAATTTCAATTCGGTTGCTGCAATAAAACTTGAAATAAATCTTATTAACCAGTTGCTGAAGTTAATCCAAAATTGGAGTCAAAGTCTCCAATCCAATTACCACATAATCAAAATTTCAAATTCAATTTCCACAAAATTCATGTTTCAATCATTGAATTCAAAAGCTGCTCAACGCCAAAACGTGATAAAAATCTCCCACAATTCTTGACTGCCTGAACTTAACGCCAGAAATTTTATCAAAACAGAGACATCAACTTGAATGAAATTAATGAACAAAAAATGCGGGAATGAACAAAATGGCAAAGAAAATGGCAAAGAAACGCCCAAATTCCAGCATCAAAACAGGCTAATAATCAATTTCAAAAAGCAAACGACAGTAGATTACTCAGATACACAATAGTATTCTTAATCAATCCAGCTCTGATTTCTTCCAAATCAATGCAAAATCAGAATCAAATAAGATGAATAAACAAATAGAAGAACATGGGGAAGAAAATAGCATACTGGATTTAAGTGGTTCGGGACTTTCCATACCTCCACTGTTCTGAACTATGAGATAGTTTTTCTCATTTATAATTGCCATCAAAATCTCCAACAAACTCAAATGGTGGCTAGGGTTCTCTCAAAGGTTGAAGAAGATCCAATGGAGATTTATATACCATAGCTCATTTACACACTCGCATGTGGTTAACAATTAACTGCCTAACTAACCTAAGCCAAAAGTAAACCTCACCAAAGGGTTAAAACAAATGATCTTACAGAAACATACATTTTTAGTCCTTAGGTTTGAGGTCGAGATTTAATTTAGTCCTTATATTTTAAATTAAACAATTTTACCCTAACATTTAATGATACTCACTTTTAATTCCACCAGTTAATTGAATTTAGTATCAGATGAGGAAGAGCATCAAGAGTTTGAAGACAATTTTTATCTAAATAACAATCTTGTCCACCCAAATTAAGTTTGAGATTGATTTATGTAATTTTCCATATTTTTTTCTTTGTCAAATGCTATTTCCCATGATTTTAAAAAAGAGTACATGAATGAACCATGACTACATCTAAATGAAATAAAAATACATGAATGAACCTTGACCACATCCGAATGAAAGAGGACGTGAGTGAGGACAAACGTATGCTAAACGGATGACTCGTATTAGTCTCTAGTGACAATCTTAATCTTAGAAGTGGTTAAAGACCTAGTATGGAGTGACAATAGGTGCACCGCGTGATATGCAGATGAATGTCAAAGCCAAGAAGAGTGAATCCAAATTTCAAATCTTGGTTTGAATTCTCACCTGGGGCATTACAAATAGTATAAAAAGCGAAACTTCTCACAATAAGATGTGGTTTGAAGACGAACCAAACTGGAAGCTGGAAAGTATGTAACACCCGATGTTAAAAATAGTACAATGAATGAACCGTGATCACATCTAAATGAAAGATATCTTAAAAATATAGAAGTCATGGTTAAACCTTAATAATTTCCCTCCAAAACTTCACCAGAAATGTGTTAAATATTATGACCCAACAAAAGGGAATTTAGGCCCAAAGAAGAATCTAGAAATTATAGCACAAAAGAAAACTCTAAATTTCACCATTTATCCTAGATGGTCAAAGAGATATCTAGAACTTCAACTTGCCAAGAAATATCTAGATATTCTTATCCAAAGTGAAGTGTTGGAAAAATCATAGCCACATGATTTACTTGATCTCCAAGAAAAAATGTGGACCATTGGTTGTTACTTGGAGCCCAAGTTCATGACTACTATAAATAGGTGAGTACCCTTTGTTGGCATGACATCCCAAATCATCCCAAGACTTCCCATATCTAAAGTGAGGTTGTGAGATAAAAAAAATAGAGAGTGTTTTCTCCTTGTAAGAAAGCTTGTTGTTTCTTTGTAGAGAGAAGGTTTGTAACTCCTATGTTTGTAATAAAGTTCTTCTATCCTTGCCCGTGGTTTTTACCCTAATTTGTTTTGGGGTTTTCCACGTAAAATCTTTGTGTTGTTCTTTCTCTTCTTCATTTTCTTTATTATTGTAATTTTCAATCTCTTTTAGCTTCGACTTTGCTCTATTCGATTTAAACAATCATAACAAGTGGTATCAGAGCCTGGTTCTTGGTGTAAATATCTTTTTATCGTATGCTCTATAGTTGCCACTAGAAGTGGATCCTCCACATAAGAAAATAAGTTAGATACTTTCCACCTTTGTTGATAGGTACGTGGGTTGTTAACGGTTCGTGGTAGAAGCAATGGCGGTAAGGTTCGAGATTGAGAAGTTCAACGGGACCAATTTCTCGTTGTGGAAGATGAAGATGAAGGCTATCTTGAGAAAAG
>JBBMKA010005624.1:0-11282 GCA_037833695.1 Sechiopsis laciniata | reverse complement strand
TATGCAATTATTTTAGGAAAAATGCTACAAATCTAATACACCAAGCAAAATCTAATACCTGGGATAAATTCTCTTAATAAAATAGTATAAGCTCATCTTGGCATTAATACTTTTAATTTGGCAAAAAGTCTAATAATATGCTAATGAAAAATGTGATAATTCAATTCAATTTGAGCACGGTTTAATTTCTCCAATAACAAATAAAAATTTTAAAAAAAGAAGTTGAAACTTAAATAATAGAAATTAAAATGAAATATGTGAATGAGACACAATATACAACCTCTGGAAAAATTGAACCAAACCAATTCAATGCAATTTGAGTACGATTCAATTTCTCAATTTTACTAAAAAATTATAGAACCATATCACTTCTTCAAAATGATTTAATTTCTACCTAATTCTGATTCTCAAAAAAAAAAAAAAAAAAAAACCTAATCTCCAAAGGGATTGGTTCTGAAATAAAACAAAACCAAGCTTGACAAAGTTGCACATTCCATGGAGGCAAAAACAGAAAAAAAAATTTCCGGTCTGTCCCAAAGTCCGAACTGAATAGAACAAAATATACAATTAAATTCAGTCATAAATTTTAAATTTAAGACCTCCAAAAGAGTATACCTTCAAAATTTTAAGCCTCTACTCTATCAACGAGACTGTCTCTTAAATACAAGAATATAAACATTTCTCCTTTCAAGAAGAATATAAACATTTCTAACTAATATCACTATTTTTTCCAAGTACACAAGAGGTTGCAACTACAAAGCTAGAAGTGAAGTGGGCTTCACAGCTAATGGAAAAAAAGCTAGAAGAAGAAATCGTTTGCTGCTAAACCCCGGTCGATTCCTCTTCGAATGAGAATGACAATCTGCAAGAAGCTGCAACAAAAAAACGAGTGGATTGTTGGTTCAAATGAGCAGTAGTTAGCACCGAGCATTTCACTGCAGTATAATAATACGTCACTGTGTACGACATGAATTAGCACGAGGTAACGAATCAAAAGCAATGGAAGGATTCGACACGATCCAACGTAGATGTGTAGATGTGTAAGAAGATGGTAAGATCACAGCAGCTCCCTAGTGTGCATCTGTGCTCTCCTAGGAATGTACATAGCTAGAGGTTTTGTGCATAATGGTTGTATTTTGTTGCTCATTCAGCATTTCCACGACTATTTTGAAACTTTGATCGTCTCTCCGACAACAGGAGGTCTTCTGTCATCTGATAAGAAAAACAAAAAAGATAATCAGACCCAACTTTTAATATACAGTTCATGTAAAAAAAAGATATACAGGGAAGGATGCTGAGAGTTTGAACTTAAGAACATGCTTGAAGACAACAGAATATTAGCCAAGTATAAATTATGATGCCTGACAAGAGGGTGGCACGAGCCATAACCATAAGGACTCTCGACGATTTAGGCTTGTGCTCAAAAACGATAAGGCACCACGCGACATAAACCATTTCTTCATGGCGGTGTTCGTACCTTGGTCTGGAAAAAAGGCAATAGTTTCCTTGTCTGAAGCTGGTGCTGGGACACTTTCTTTCTTAATGTCTGCCTTGGAATCTAGGGCATCATTTGTTTTTGTATCTCAGTAAGTATCGACATCGATATCCATTGCAACATGCATTGGAATATCCTTCAGATTCGAAGGATGTAACTCTGGACTCGAACTCACCTGCAAATAGAAAAGAAAAGATTTTAATCATGTAAGGAAATACAAAACAATGTTCTGTTACATGGTGCCAATAAAGCCTGTGTAGATTAATTTAACCTTTTTTTTTTTAAATGAAACCTCTCATAAGTTAAAATAAAGGCTGAAAAGAATAGTTTTTTTGTAACTACAAGTTAGGTCTAATTTTACTGGACTGGAGTTCTTTTTGGACATCACTTTTATGTGCCCTAGAGCTCTTCTCTTTCACTTTTTATCCTAACCACATAAGATTTAGACAAATTAGCCTTAAAACCAAAGGAAGCCCTGAAACTTTAATATGAACCATGTTGTGAATATAAGAGGGGCTGAGAGACAAAAACAAGGGACCATCAATAATAACTCAATCCATGTTTGGGCCCCTAATGGGTTAGGCCTATCACCCATCATACAGACTATAATAACCTTCCAGCCCTATTATAATAACCCATGATATAATAAAAAATCTATGTTATAATAACATGCACTCTAAACACAAGTTATATTAATCCGTACCTCAAACACAAGTTATTATAACCTCTCATGTTATAATAAACTTTTGCCTCAAGGCTCATGTTGAATTAGGTTAAACCACCAATCAATCCAAAAGCCTAAGCTGATGGATTGGGATAAATTTAATTATATCAACCAATACTCCCCCTCACTTGTGGGCTTTGAAATTTGAGAAATGCCCTACAAGTGGAATTTAATTTTAATTGGGGATGAAATGACTCGACAGGGGTTCGAACTCAAGACCTCCTGCTCTGATACCATGTTGAATTAGGTTAAACCACCAATCAATCCAAAAGCCTAAGCTGATGGATTGGGGTAAATTTAATTATATCAACCAACAACTCAAACAAACCCAAAGTGATTGATACAGAGATTTTGTCCACTTACCATCATTGATACAAGCACAAACTTCACACTCTTAGTGGTATGTTAACTCAAACACCAACAAGAGTAATAGCTCAGTGGCATTATTGTGGCCCGTGAACCAAAAGGTCATTGGTACGAATTCCCCACCACGATTGTGTTTTTTTTTTATAGGAAACAAAATATTTCATTGATGTGTGAAATAATTACAAAAGATGGGCATTATAGGAAACAATGCCAATTAGCAAACAAGTAACTAAGGCTATAATTACAATAAGGTTGTAATCTTTTGCTCCAAAATAAAGCTATATTCAAAATAGAGTCAAATAGTGAGTATCTCGATCCCCCACCACAATTGTGTTGTATTAAAAAAAAATTATGTTGACTTAAACAATCGAACCAAACAGAATAGAAGCTTGTTATATTGAGGTATATCTTACACATCATGTATATATAAACATACTCATACAAAAATAGCAAACCAAAAAATGCATATCTTAACAGATTTATTAATACATCAATTATCAATTTATCAGCTAATAACTAAGTGTACTTTCACTGGATGGCCAACATGTCAGAACATCCAAAGATAAAAGCAATAAGAGGAATAATTAAAGATTTGTTTTTTACCCATTTCCAATTAAATATTGGTCAGCTCACAGAGGGATCTTTTTAAAATAAATGAATTATAAAAATGCATAAAAGAAAATGAGAAAGGATGGTGTCACCTTAGTAGATGGCAGAGAAGCATCACAAAAATGGGGCAAACGATGGCTCCAAAACATAGCAAGGTATACAATTAATTTTTAGTGAAGTATTGTCGAAAAATCTATTGTTCCTTTCCAAGCACTATTTCCAGGAAGAAAAAAAAAAATAATAAATAAATAAGGTTGAGCCAAAGTGATAGAACCAAAGAAACTAAGAACAAGAAAACCTCCTCCCTTTATTGATACTTCTCTGAGTTTCAACAATTGAATACATTTTTCATGCCTAAACAGAATAACTCCCCAGCTTATACAGCCTCTCCTAACCCTCAGACCCCTTTGACTTATACTAACAGAATTATAAAAAACTAACATACTTTCTTAACACTGTTACAAAAGTTAGGTGCTACGCCTATGACGCCGTTGATAGACATGAACAACCGGAGGCCTATCACTACCCGGTCCCCAAACTTTCACCTTGTCCTCAAGGTGAAAAGAAGGAAATTGCTTATTGATGTCTTCAAAGGGTTCCCATGTGGCATCAGTAATAGAAGCTCCTTTCCATTGAATTAAAACTTCGAAAATCGATGGATCACTGGTTGAACTTCGAACTCCCAACAAATTCTTTGGTTCCACAGTAAAAGAAAAATCTAAGGCAATATTCTCTGGGATTGGAATGACGGAGAAAGTGGTCCCAACTGCTGGACGTAACTGGGATGTGTGAATAACCGGGTGGATTTTCACTCCATCTGGAAACTTAAGCCGAAAAGAAACTTTCCCTATCTCTTCTTCTATTTGAAACGGTCCCACATAACGGGGTGAAAGTTTCGCGTTGATACTTCGGTATAAACTTCCTTGTCTATAAAGTTTAAGTCAAAGATATACCCAATTTCCCTTCACATAGGTGACATCTCTTCTCTTCCCATTGGCTATTTCTGTCATGTACTATTGAGCAAGTAGATTGTGCTTGATTTTGGACAATTGGATATCCCTTTCAAGTAGAGATTGGTCCACGCATCTGTTGGAGAACTGGTTGGTTCATATGGCATCAATGGTGGAGGGGTTCGTCCATATGTGACTTCAAATGGTGAAGTTTTCAGTCCCGAGTGATATGTTGTGTTATAGCTATATTTTACCCAAGGTAACCAACAAACCCACGTTTTTGGACAATTCATCACATAACATCGTAAGTATGTTTCCATGCCACGATTCACTACTTCTATTTGTCCATCGGTTTGTGGATGGTAAGCGGTACTAAACTTTAACTTAGTACCTGAG
This sequence comes from Sechiopsis laciniata, assembly GCA_037833695.1. Taxonomy (NCBI): domain Eukaryota; kingdom Viridiplantae; phylum Streptophyta; class Magnoliopsida; order Cucurbitales; family Cucurbitaceae; genus Sechiopsis; species Sechiopsis laciniata. Next base: position 6,742 of record JBBMKA010005624.1, on the reverse strand, counting down.
CTTTGAACAATTCTGTCCAAAATAAGCTTGTGAATGTTGGATCCCGGTCAAACACAATGCTTCTAGGCAGCCCGTGGAAACGAATTATTTCTTGAACGAACACTTGAGCTAGGGACACTACCGTGAAAGGGTGAGTGTATTTTGACAATCAGCCAACCACTACCAGAATTGTCGTATAAGATTCTGATTTCGGTAAACCAGTGACAAAATCCATAGAAATGTCTTCCCATATTTTCTCTGGTATAGGGAGTAGTTGCAGAAGATCGGCTAAAGATAGAGCCAAGTACTTGGCTTGTTGGCATACTATGCACTCGCATACAAATGTTCGGACCTTGCTCTTCATACCTATCCAGTAGAATTCTCTTTGAATTCTTTGCAAAGTTATTAGAACTCCTCCATGGCTAGCTACTGGGGATGAATGGAATGTTTCCAGAATCAGTTGTATAGTTGGTGAATTAGGTGGAAGCATTGCCTTGCCATTATAACATAAGATGTTATTTCGTAATGAATATTTATTGGAGACCTCTGTGCCTGCGAGGATTTTATCTCTTATGGTTTTATAAGTCTCATCTTTAAGTTGCTACCGTGTAATAATACTGGCATTGACCCTTTAGCCATGACAAAGCACATAGCTCTAAGGATTCTGGTATGCAAGATAGTGCATCTGCTACTCGGTTATCAACCCCTGGTTTATAGAGGATCTCAAAGTCGTAACCAAGTAGTTTTGTCAGCCACTTTTGATATTCACCATAAATCAATCTTTGATCCAGGGTATACTTCAAGCTTCTTTGATCCGTTTTGACTATAAAGTGACGACCAATGAGATATGGTCTCCACTTTTGTATAGCCATCACAACTGCTAGACGTTCCCTCTCATAGACCGGTTTATTTCTGTGCAAGGGAGGTAATGCATAGCTGAAATAAGCTATTGGATGTCCTTCTTGCATTAGGACCGCTCCTACCCCTACTCCCGAAGCATCCGCTTCCACAACAAATTCTTTTGCAAAATCTGGTAGTTTAAGTACTGGTATTGTTGTCATAGCGGTTTTTAATTTCTTAAATGCTTCAGTTGCTTCGAGATTCCAAAGGAAATTGTCCTTTTTTAGCAGAGTTGTTAATGGTAACACCATTGATCCGTAGTTTTTGACAAATTTACGATAGTATCCCGTAAGGCCAAGAAACCCACGCAATTGTTTCAATTTTTTTGGTCTGGACCATTGTTGCATAACTACAATCTTGGCTTGGTCAGCAGCCACACCCTGTTCTGATATCACATGTCCTAAATATTCAATCTCCTTTAAGGCAAAGTGCACTTGTTATTGTTGCTATCAAGTGATTTTTGGCAAGTGTTTTTAAAACCACATCTAGATGTACACCATGTTCTTGTACACTTTTGCTATAAATGAGTATATCATCAAAGAAGACCAACACGAATTTTCTTAGAAATGGCTTTAATATGCAATTCATTATTGCCTGGAACGTTGATGGTGCATTTCGAAGTCCAAAAGGCATCACCCGAAACTCATAATGACCCTCATGGGTTCGAAAAGCTGTTTTATGGATATCATTCTTGTGAACCTAGATTTGATGGTATCTAGATGTTAGGACCACCTTAGAGAAAATAGTGGCCCCATGGAGTTCATCTAGTACTCGTCCACTATCATAATAGGAAATTTGTTAGGTATGGTAACCTTGTTCAGAGCTCGATAGTCCACACAGAAACGCCAACTTCCATTCTTTTTTTTTACTAACAGTACTGAACTGGAATACGAGCTACAGCTAGGTTGTATCAAACCAGCTAATAACATCTCATTGACCATCTTCTCGATCTCATCTTTTTGAAATTGGGGGTAACGGTAAGGACGGACATTGATTGGTCCAGATTGTGTTACTAATTCAATCTTATGGTTCAACTCTCTAATTGGAGGTAATGTTACTGTTGACTGAAAAATTTCATCATTTTTCTTCAATATCCTTCTTATCTCACTTGGAATTCTATCCCAAACAGACTTTTCTTTATCACATTCCAAGTCCAAAAGATTCAATTCGACTAAGAATCCCTATTTTTCTAATTTCAATGTTTTGATAAGGGATTTTAGAGATACCTGTGATCGAACTATGGATGGATCGCCACAAAGTAACACCTTTGTTGCTCCTAGCTTAAACTGCATTTCAAGATTCCAATGGTCGGTTTCAACAGTACCAAGTGTAGCTAGCCATTGTACCCCGAGAACAACATCCATGCTCCCCAGTTGGATTGGAAAGAAATCTTGCACAATTGATATTTCTTCCAGATTTAATACCACATTTTCGCAGACTTGAATTCCTCTTACCGAAATTCCAATACCTAATAATATTTTGTACGCCTCTGTTTCGCATATCGGTAATTTGAGCGTTTCAACCAGAGAATCCGAGAGGAAATTATGAGTTGCCCCACTGTCTATGAGTACCACCAGTTCCTTATCATTGATTCTGCCTTTGATTTTTAGGGTTTTAGGGTTTCCAGCATTTACCATCAATTGCAATTCAAGATCCTCAACCTCTTTGGTATCCCCTATTTCGATCACGTCCATATTGGTTTCGTCTGCCAGTAGAGTTGGTTCATCATTCATCTCACTACCTCTGACGATCATGATTTGCAGTTCTTTTTTTTTTTTTTTACATTTATGGCCATGGAAATAACATTCATCACACAAAAAACATAATCCCTTCTCCTTCTTGCTCTGAATTTCGCTGTCTGATAGCTTCTTGAAAGGCAATGATCGTGGTGTTTCGTTAATTCCACCTGGTTCACGTTTGAATGCGACGTTCGTGCGATTAAGATTTACAGAGATGATTCGAGACGAAGATCTTGCTCCATAGGTTGAGGCACGAGCATTTATCAAATCTTGAGGCTTTTGTTCTGGGCCTTTTTTATCTCTGAAATGGGTTTGTTTCGCCTCTATCTCTTGGGCCATCTCCATGATATTGACTAGCCCAATTACAGTGGACATTCGAAGTTCGACCTTGATATCTTCTTTTAGCCCTTCAATAAATTTCCCTTCTAGCATCTGATCATCAAGAATCAACGTTGATGAAAGATCTTCAAAGTTCGCACGATATTCTGTCACCATTTTTTCCTGTTTCAGAGCAAAAAATCGTTCATGAGCCGTACCAACCTCTAATGGAAGAAATCGCCAAATCAATTCCCTTCGGAAATCATTCCAACTCGTAATTGGATTTCTCATCTCAGTCCAATTATACCATTTTAAGGAAATTCCCTTAAGGCAAAGAATGGCACCTGCAAGTTTCTCAGATTCCGCTAATCTGTTGATCGTGAAGTACCTTTCAACTTGCTGCAACCAGTCATACAGATTCTCCCCATTGAACACCGGCACCTCCAATTTCCGCAATCGCAAATCAAAGACTGGTGCTAGGGCTTTTTCCAGGTTCGATTATTTTTTTCCTTGCCTTGAATCACATTTATCAGTACTGGATTCTTCAAATTTTTTATTATGACAGTCGTTTCTTTTTCGATCTTCATCTTCTAGACGATTTCTTGTACCCCAAGTAGAAATTTGTTCGGCCGTAGCTTCCTTTATTTATGCAATTTACTTATCCATGGCTGTTTTTACTTCTTCTCTAATGGCCCTCCGACTAAATTCGGATCCTTTTCCAACAACCCTTGAATTTGATCGACCTTCTGCTTTAGTAATTCAATTCGTCCGTCCATTTATGATGGCATCGATGGATCGTATCAATGCTCTGATACCAAAGTGATAGAACCAAAGAAACTAAGAACAAGAAAACCTCCTCCTTTTATTGATACTTCTTTGAGTTTCAACAATTGAATACATTTTTCATGCCTAAACAGAATAACTCCCCAACTTATATAGCCTCTCCTAACCCTTAGACCCCTATGACTTAGACTAACAGAATTATAAAATACTAACAGACTTTCTTAATGTTAGAGTTATTTATGTTAATTCATGTATTTATTATAATAGGCCCATTAGGCCCAACTTAGAAATTAGGGTTTACAGCTTTACACTTGTATATATAGACATAGTCATAATGAATAAAAAGTGCGATGACTTTTTGGTCTCAATCTTGATTACATGGTATCAGAGCCTGGTTAGGGTTTGAGAGGTCTGTTATTCGAAGTTAGTTTTGCTGTTGTCAGTTGTCAGAATCGTTGTCAGAAAACGTCTGTCAGTCGTCAGAAAAAATCGACGTTCGTTTTCGACACCTCCCGTCTTTTTTAGTAGCCCAAGGGCCGATCTACAAGGCTGCAAAGTATTGCTGCCGTTCAACAAGTGTACAAGCCACACTCTCCATTGGAAAATCCGTTTGTTGCCGCTTGTAACGGCATTTTACGACGCGTTCGAAGTCCGATCGTCAAAATTTTTAGTGGGTTTTGTTCGTGTCGATGAGATCTACAAGTTTTTTAAGTCGTTTTCTGGTTTTCGACTGTTTCTGGTTTTGGGTCTGACAACAAGAACGTTTTTCCGACTGTCACTACTCGTTCAAGCTCCGATTTTCTTGATTTTTAGTAGATTTTCATTGAGACAGCAAGTTATACAAGTTTGTGAAATCGGATTTTCATTTTCGGCATCTGTTTGTTATAAATCTGACCGTTAAGACGTTTTTGGGTATTTTTGTTCTGTTTTTCTACTACTTTCAGATCTGGTTTTTATTCAAAATAAGAGTTATTTGCTGATTTTTTTTAGTTGATTATATATGGCTGAAGCGAAGTTTAATGGTTCCAACTACTATGATTGGAATCGAACTAGTCGATACTACCTCTTAAGTACCCGTACGGATGACCATATTGTTGGAGAGCCGCCAAAAGGTGACCTAGACAAGGCATGGGTTAATGTTGCCTCAAATGATACCCATGAACGTTCAATTCATGCTTCCGCTGATGAGTTTGCTAAACTTCGAGTGTCACATGAATCATTACCGTCCTTTTCTTCGAACCTTCCTACTGCAACTTTTGTCGATTCAGGTAATAAGAATCATTTCCTTCTTACATCCTCTTTGAAATGGGTCATAGACTCCGGGGCTACAGCTCATATGACAGGTAACCGTAATTTCTTTTTGAGTTCATTGTCACCTGCACCAGCCCCAGCTGTCACCTTGGCAGATGGGTCATCATCCCCTGTTCAGGGGGCTGGTTTGATAAATGTTACACCTACAATGTCTTTATCTTCAGTCTTATGCTTACCTAACTTTGCTTTTAACCTTATTTCGATTAGTCAGCTCACTCGTGACCTAAATTGTTTTGTCACATTTTTTCCTGATTACTGCTTGTTTCAAGATCATATGACGAAGAAGATTATTGGTAGAGGTTATGAGTCTTGAGGCCTTTATATACTCGATCAACAACCAGTGAAAGCTTTCACATTCTCGAGTACTGAGTCTTTATTTGAAGTTCATTGTCGGTTGGGTCATCCATCTTTGTCAGTTCTGAAGAAAATGTATCCAGCGTTTAGTACTTCATCTTCTTTAAATTGTGAGTCTTGTCAGTTTGCTAAATTTCATCGTCTTAGCTCTAGTCCTCGAGTCAATAAACGAGTTGATGCTCTATTCGATTTAGTTCATTCTGATGTTTAGGGTCCGAGTCCTGTAGTGTCTAAAACAGGAATTCTTTATTTTGTAACTTTTGTCGACGATTATTCTCATCTAACTTGGGTCTATCCAATGAAGAATCGTTCTGAGTTGTTTTCTCATTTTTGTGCTTTGAATGCCGAAGTTTGAAATCAGTTTAATGTTTCTATTAAAACCTTGCGTACTAATAATGGTGGTGAATACTTTTCTAATATTCTAGGATTTTACTTATGTGACAAAGGCATTATTCATCAATCCTCGTGTCCTTATACTCCTTCTCAAAATGGAGTTGCCGAATGAAAGATCGACATTTACTTGAAACTGCAAGGGCATTGTCATTTCAAATGGATGTCCCTAAACATTTTTGGGTAGATGCCGTGTCTACAACTTATTTCCTGATCAATAGAATGCCTTCCTCTGTGCTTAATGGTAAAATTCCATTTCAAGTTTTGTTTCCCACCAAAGAATTATTTCCTATTGCACCCAAGATTTTTGGTTGCACGTGTTTCGTTCGTGATGTCAGTCCTTATCGCACAAAGTTAGACCCAAAATCATTGAAGTGTATCTTCCTTGGGTATTCTCGTGTTAAGAAAGGGTATCGTTGTTATTGTCCAAGTTCGAATAGGTATCTTGTCTCGTCCGATGTTCAGTTTTTTGAGACTATACCTTTTAGTCCAGTGTCATCAAGTTCTTGCCATGAGGAGGATAACTTATTCATTTATGAAGTTGTTTCCTCATCGCTTCCTGCTCCATCTCCTTCTGTATCTACTCCATCTTGTCCTCCTATAACTCAGGTTTATTCCATACGAGTATAACAACGGGCTACAGATCCATGTCCTATACCAGAAGTTTCTTCATCATCTGAACCGCAAGCAAGTAGTGATCTTGACCTGCCCATTGCCCTTTGTAAAGGTAAGCATTCATGTACTTATCCTATTTCTTCTTGTGATTCGTATCATCGATTATCGTTGTCCACATACTCGTTTCTAACATCTCTTGATTCTGTGTCTATCCCTAAGAATACTCATGAAGCATTGTCTCATTCTGGCTGACGCCAGGCAATGGTCGAAGAAATTACTGCTTTAGATGATAATGACACTTGGGATTTAGTAGCTCATCCTGCAGAGAAGAATGTAATTGGGTGTAAATGGGT
>JBBMKA010005623.1:0-11283 GCA_037833695.1 Sechiopsis laciniata | reverse complement strand
GGCAAAATTGGTCATAAATATCATACTTGTTATTTGTCAAAATTGAATGCTAAAATTGTTGGAACTAATTTGAAATGTGTTCCAAAATCTATTATTACTAACAATGAAAGACCCAAGAAATAGGTATCAAAATCCTTTATTGATCTTTCTTTGTAGGTGTTATTTCAAAAATCAAGTAGGTTGCTTGGAATTCAAATTTGAAATTATTCAAATGAAGCAACTGCAATAAAGGAAAATTGGCATGTTTGGTAGTTTATTTTTATTATTATTTTTTTATTTTTGAATGATTGTGATAAATATTTGATTGATATCTTTTTATGGAATTTATATCTCTAGAATGTTTGAATTTATTATTATTATTTTTTAATTTGATTGATTATTAGATTAAATATCTCAAAAAAATTAAGAACATTTTTACATCCATATATATGATTGTATTTTTTAAGAATTATTGGATATTTGCTTCAAAACATCCTCGTCTATTATTTCTAAATGTATCCAATTCTTATTATCTTATTAATTGGATTAATGATGTCATGATTAATTTTGAAAATCTATTTTGGTATGTGTTTATGTTCCATGGAATTTGTTTAATTCATAATTTCTTGATATTTTAATTTTTTTATTAATTAATTAATGAGATTATGTTTTTTTTTTTTGTCAATTAAAGTTATCAACGACAGAATATTATTAAATAATATATTGTATGCTTTTTGGTTAAGAAATATGTTTTGATGGTTATTTTTTAAATTGATATGCTATTTATAAGAAAAATATTAGTTATTAAAATCTCATTCACTATTTTGCTTGTCCTATAAGTAGAATATATGCGTTTGTTTGTTTGTTTTTTTTAAGGATTGTTAAATTCTATTTTAGAGTGTGAGTTTTTATTTTTTGAAATAGGAGGAGTTTTTATGATATTGATTAATATTCTTGAATCCTGCTAGAACTTATTCAAAATTGATATGTTTCTTATTTGTAATGCTACCATGATTTTTATTGTTTAATTTGCTACTAATTAGTATCATTATTTTTCAACAATTGGTATCTTCTTTATATTTTATTTTTTAATTATTATAAAGAGAATGCTTATTTTTAGAAGAGTTTAAATCATTTAGTATATGAATTTAATATTGATAAAGTGATTTATTGTTAAATATACGTTTCTTATCTGTATTATATATCTTTTTAATAAAGGGGAGTTATTGCATTAATGTAAAATCATTTTAGAAGAAGGGTTCATTTGAAAATGTGTTTTATATTTATATCCTTAGATTTTTATGCTTAAATGTCTATTTGTCTCTGATTAGAAGACACTGTTAAATTGATTTTTTTAAGGGGGAGATATTTAGGGAGTTTGCATTAAAGAAAGATTTAAATTATTGTTTTTCCTACAATTTCTTTTTGATTGATTCCAAAAGGGGAGAGATAATAAGAAAAATGAAAGCATGTTATTATTAATTATGTGTGTTGACTGTTGATTATGCATGTAGTTCATATCTTACATCACACACTACTTTATATTTCATATTTCTTGTATAGTTTGTCATCATCAAAAATGGGAAGATTGCTGGCTTTTTGGCCAATTATCTTAAATTAATTAATTAAATAATTAATGTTTGATTATAACAAACTTGAATTTTGTGTACTGATATTTTTAGAGTTATTAAGTGTTTGTAGAGCTTGAAGAGAAGATTCCAAAGCATTTTGTATCGTGCAAATTAGAGTTAAAATGAAGAAGATATGGACAAATGACGATTTGAAGAAAAATCGTCTATGAAAAAAAACGGGATTTTCATTTTCAAATTGTTTCCTTTTAAACCTAAACCTTTCATCTTCTCTCCATTAAATACATTGATTCAAGAACTAAATTTCCACTGAAATATTATCATTCCTAAAACTTCAAAAAGTGTCATTTGCTTCACACATTCTGGAATCAGCCCATTGCAAATTTTGTGAAGAATCTGTCAACGCTTAACTTTGCATTTTGTCTACAAGAGACATATTGTAAGTTTTATTTGTATTTTTATTTTGGGATTTGTATTAAGGTGTGGGTATACCTTGGATTGTGTGAAAATGCAATTGGTTTAATCCTGAACACGTGAAAAAGATTTGGATTTTCTCTCTTCCCTTAACTTTTACTTTTTGCGATTTCAATTCTCACATATTATAATTGCTTGTTGGGTGATTTTAGATCAACGAAATTTAGATCATAAAAATATATTTTTAAAGAACTAAAAAGTTGGTGAACTCTAACCCCCTCTAGTGTTGTCTTTGGATCCTACACAAACAATAAATTCAACTTATCACCAACCCTTTTGGTAAGTTATTATTTTTGTTGGCTTTCAAAGGAAATAAGTAATTTATTAATCATATCAAGTTTTTTTGTTTGGTATTATATATATATATTATGGGCTTTTTATAGAATAAGTCATGTTTAGAAAATAATTACAAATATAAGCAAAAGTAAAAATATTAGCAAAAACTGTTTAAAGGTAAATTTTAGAAATTAAAAAGAACATAAAACTTACCTTTTTAGAAGAACACGAAAACTGTTTATTGGCCATTTTTATTGATGCCGTCAAGGGGGAAAGCCTGGTTTAGTCTCATTAGCGTGATTATCAAACTTCGCCACCAATCGGACATAAATGAAATCGACGTCTCGTCGAAAAATGATAGGAGTTCGCCAACACCATGGAAGTCGGCCATGATGCTTCAATTTGCAGATGAATCAACGGTAGATCTGCTCAAGCCTCCTCGAAGATGTCGCCGAAGTTGACTATCTTCTTTTCCAGCAATGATCGACGCTCTTCTGGCGGCCGAGAAACAAGCAACTAATCTGCAACTCAAGTTCTCCTAAACGAAGTCTATATTTGGGAGGTGTACCAAACCTAAAATGAAGATGAAATTATTTACAAAAGTACCCTCTATTTATATTTAGTAATAGAGTATTACTGGTATTAATAATTAATACACTATTATTGGTTCTAATAATTAATACAGTGTTAATACTTTTTATTCATAGCAGATAGAACTCCAAAACTATATATAAATGTTATAATAATACGGTCTACATAGTAATAATAATACAGTCTTAGATAAAATAGAGTATTTGTCAGAAATACATTATTTAACATAAATACTATATTTATTATTGTATTTATCATAAACACTGTATTTATAATTTGATTGAGCGTTTGGATTTGATTTTCTCCTTTGACTACTATGATTTGGAGAGAGAGAAAAACGGCGCAACAACTATTTTCCCACCGTCGAATCTTCTTCGACTCGCAAAAACTTGATCTCTAGCGTTGACTCTTTTTCCGGAATCCCACTTCTGGGTTCATCTTCTCCGCTGTTCTGGATGACTCAGATTTGCAACGTGTCAAAATCAATGTGTCAAATTTGTGGATTTGATGATGAAATTCTCTATGTTCTTCACGAATTCTAAGCCCACACTTGGATCTTGATCCGAAACTGAGGCTCTTTGGGATGTGGGTTTCTCAATCTCGACATTTTTTCCGCCATTGTTGGGTTTCGAGCTCTGTTCTTGATTTTCTTCATCGTTTCTCAGCGGAGAGCCCCAAAATCTACTCGCTAATGATGTCGATCGATATGGAGTAGATCTGCATCTCGTTAGTAATAATGCGTTTGTCCGCGACAAAGAATTAAATTTTCCTTCTTTTTTTTTAAGGCACTAAGATTTTATTGTTTATTTATTCAAAAAGTGTGATAAAGCATTAAGACTGCAAGTAATTTTAAGAACCACCAAAGTTTTGATTCCAAAACAAACTTTGTTGAAGCTTCAAAACATATATATTGAAAAATATTTCACAGAATCTACAGATGAGGACGAAATTGTTATTATATTTGTTATGGTTGTTTCAAATACTACAGTATTCAATTATTATTAGGTTTGAATAAATCATTTCTATTCCTTTTTTAAAAAATTTGTTCAAAATCTTGAGCACACAAGTACTTTCTATGCTTACTTAAACCTTAATAGATTAGTAATTAAATTTAATAGAATCAGGGTTAAAATACTATTTTCATCTCTAAATTTTGAGTTTTGTTCTATTTGCTTTCTAGATTTTCAAGTTTATTTTATTTTGGTCCCTGACATTTTAAAAGCCTAGATTTTATCTCTAAATTTTTAAGTTTGTTCCAATTTGGGCTCTAAAACTTTTAAGAAAGTTTAAAATTAGTCTCTATAGTAAATATGAAATTAATATTTATTGGCATTGGTCGAACAACGTTAATAATCATAATAATATATATAAAGAAAATATGTGAACATATTTCTAAAATTATAGAGAAATGCAGTAATTTTTAAAAGAAGAAATAACAAAAACTATCCAATAAGAACTAAATTTAATTTATTTTGAAAATCTAGAGAACAAAATTGAACATTTGAAAAATCAAAATGGAACAAATTTGAAATTTCAAGAACTAAAATTAAACTTTTGAAACTCGAGGATTAAAATGAAACAAAGTTTAAGGTGTAGGAACTAAAATGATAGGTAAACCTAGAATCATTATATCAATGACACTAATTTAGTCATTTTGGTGAAATGGGCAAATTAAAAATGAGTCTAAATTGAAGGATTAATTAAAAATAAGAATTAGTTAATTGGTTTTTACTAATCTATTGTACCCTTTATTTTTGTATAAAGAAAAATTACACAAACTATTCTTCAATTAAGAAATTTGTAATAATTACGTTCCTGGCTCTCTTTGATAACCATTTTGTTAATTTGTAATAATTACGTTCCTGGCTCTCTTTGATAACCATTTTGTTTTTAGTTTTAGTTTTTAAAATTTAAGCTTACAATAAGTACCTTGTCATAGGTTTTTTCTTACTTGAATAGTTACATCTTACCTCTCTCTCTATATATATATTAAGAAAATAAGCCAAAATTTGGGAACAAAAAAAAAAGTAGCTTCTAAAAGTTTATTTTTGTTTTTGACATTTGGTTAGCATTCTCCTATTTTCTCAAAGAAATATGGATACATTGTAGGAAAGATGAAGCATATTGTAGGAAACTTGAGTAAAAATAAGTTTAAATTTCAATAACAAAAAACAAAAAATCAAATGATTATCAAACGGGGCTAAACTTTTGATTTGATCAATTACGTATCGAGTAAAGTTTGATAAGAGTGTTACAATCAATCCTTAGAATCTAAAATCTCTCAAAGTTAAATTATGAGTAATGCAAAGGTCATTTCATTTTCTATCAACCAATTTATACTACCATATTATTGTTATAACCCAAAAACTATCCTAAGCGGATTTAAATTGACAACCATCTTCAATCTCAAATTATTCAAAAAGTGATTATAGTAGACAATATTCCATTAGTTTACAACTAAACAGAGACAAAATGGCTGGTAAGTTTGACGGGATGATGATGAATTATTTATAACATTCCACTAGTTTCCAAATTCATCTCTTGAAGATTCACTACTATAAAAACGCCTGATTATTGGCAACAGCCAACTTAGATTCTAAGGTTGATTGTAACACACTTATCAAACTTTACTAGATACTTAATTGATCAAATCAAAAGTTTAGGCTCCGTTTGATAACTATTTTATTTTTTATTTTTGGTTTTTGAAATTTAAGCTTATTTTTACTCAATTTTCCTATAATGTGTTCCATCTTCTCTAGTATGTTTCCTTATGAAAAGTATGTGAATGCTAACCAAATTTCGAAAACAAAAACAAACTTTTGGAAGTTATTTTTTTTTTTCTTCAAATTTTGGTTTGGTTTCTAAGAATATAGGTAGAATGTAGATATCCAATTAATAAAATATATATGGTTAGGTAGTTGTTGTAGGCTTAAATTTAAAAAAAACTAAAAACAAAATAATTATCAAACGGCGGCTTAGTAACTTACCCTACAACTTTTTGGTTGTGCACTACATTAAGCTAAATGCTATGGGAGACCTTAATTCTTGATCAAAACTATCACTAGCTAACTAAACCTAGGCTCATTCTCGTCATACTCCTAGGCATCAATGAATGTCATGTAGATATTATCATAACAATACTAACTTAACAGCCTAAGAGTGTAGTAAACCTATCTTAATTTCTATCCATGTCAACAATCATACATATATGGTAATCATCTCGAGTATTTAGCTGGTGACCCCTTTCACTCACATATAGTATTAGGGGGCGTTTGGTTTGCTGGTTTTGAATCCAATGTCTCGGAATCTGGATTTTCCGGAATCAAATACCATAATCGGATTCCTCTAAATCCTTAATTACAATATTTGGATTGTTGATAATTTCAAAATAAAAAATGTTGTTTAGTTTGTCGTATCCTTAGTCCGAAATGGAATTATAGTAATTTTTTTTTAAATAGTGTTCATAGGATAATTTTTATAATTAAAAATTATTATTGTAAAACTTATATTTATGTTTATTATTCAAATCTTAATCATTTTTCAACATTATTCAGTTTTTTAGATAATTTATGATAGTTAAAAAAGAAAAAGAATTTGTTTTTTTATTATTATATAAATTTTATTGTTAATAATAAAAAATTAATAAATAAAAATTAATAATAAATAATATAAAATATAAAATTTAAACCCTAATTTTATAATAATAATAACGAATACAGAATCGAGTGATAGTTATAATAATTATGTATACCATTTTAAAATAATATAATATTAGTATTATGTGTCTATTTTTGTTATTGTGTTTGGTTTAGTGTATTTAAATCTTAAATATTTATTATTTTGTTTTTTAATCAATTTTTATATGCAATGCAATAATTATCTCACTAAATTATGACACTATACTTATTAAAGATTATTATAAATTTATATTAATAATTTTTTAAAAAAATTTAAAAAAAAAATCTTTTTTCATAATGACTATATCATTTATCTCTATTAATGCATATAATAATAATAAAAATATAATAACTATATGCATTAATATAGATAAATGATATAGTCATTATATCATTTATCTCTATTAATGCATATAGTAATAATAATATAATAATTAATAACATAATAATTAAAAATTTTATAATAGTCAAAATTTTAAGTCTCCAAGGGGCAGTTCAGTGGTTGAGGGCAAAGATTTCAAGGCACGCTTTTTAGGGATAGGCTAGTGGTGCCCCGAGTATAGGGGAGCGAAGCTTCGATTTCTCGGTTTTCAAAAAAAAAAAAAAAGTCAAAATTTTAAAAACTTTATATTATAATTCAATTAAAATTCTTATAAAATATTGTCTATTAATCAAATTTATGTTATTATTATTGAATGATAATAATAATAATAAATAATAATTATACGTGTGAAAAATAAAGGAGAGAATAGAAAAGATGAAAAAAATGGTGGGACCTACGGAATTGGAAACTAATCACCTACCTTGAGATTTGGAGAGGTTTGGAATGATTTTAATTATGAATTCCAAACCAATGTTTTGTTTAGGATATTGTTGCAAGGGTTTGGAATAGGATTTCAAACCAACTCATTCCAATACAGCAAACCAAATGAGACCTTAGTGTAGAGAGTAGCGTAATAAAAGAGAAATCATAAAAAAAATATTTTCATTTGTACAGGATCTTTACTCCTGGAATGTTTAATCTAATCTAATCAAGAATGTACTACCTTTGATCAATTCTAGTAGATCTTTAACTTCGAGCAGACCAAATTCGTCTTTGTCTCCTTAGAGCTTCTTAAAAAGTTCTCCCCATGATCGTCCAGACCATGACTTTGAACGGGTTTATCGTCCATTGAGAGGGTTTTATGGAGTTTGAAGGGAACTTTTGAGGGGAAGGAACTGGGGATTCCTTCTGGGTTTAGGGTACTATTTTCACTCACATATAATTTTAGGTTTGAGAGCAGCTAAGCGGAAGACAAATCATAAAAAATAAAATCTATTTAGATTAATACAATTAATCTACATTAGCTTTTATCCTATGTTGTTTAATATCATCTTATCAAGCATGTGTACTACTTACATAAATTGTTGACTCTGATAAATTCTGGTAGGTTTTTATCATAGAGCGCCAATGGACCAAATTCGCCTTTGTCTCTAGAGACTTTCTTGAAAGATTCTCCATGTGATCATTCGGACTATAAATGTCCAATAGGTTGATTGCCCAGTGGGAGACTTTAATGGAGTTGAGCGAGAACTTTTAAGGCGAAGGGACTGAGTGTTCCTTTTATGTTTAGAGTTTACAGTTTACGGTACTGTTTTCGCTCACATATAATATTATTATTGTTGAGAGAAAAATCCTAAGAAATTTTATATTTAGATTAATCCATTATATGTACAAGATATTTCCTCTTAGGTTGTTTTATCTAATGTAATGAAGTATGTACTGCTTACGTAAATTGCCGACTCTGATCCATTTTGGCAAGTCTTTATCTCCGAGCGCCAAAGGACCAAATTTGCCTTGTCTCCACAGACCTTTTGGAAAGGTTCTCCACGTGATCGTCTGGACAATGACGTCGAATAGGTTGATCGCCTAGTGGGATACCTTTATGGAGTGTAGAAAGAACTTTTAAGAGGAAGGAACTGAAGTGTTCCTCCTGTTAGGAAAAATTGGTGAGATGTCGTTAAAGTATAATCAATCAAAATTCACTATAATTTAGACAAAAATAGTATTGCCTTTTTCTAATCAATTTTGAGTTCCAAATTATTTTAGGAAATTACAATTTTAAACAAGAAGCTTAATACAAAAGGTAAATAAACCTAAACTTCCAAACAACAAAGAATGATAATAAATCAAGTTAAAGGAAGAGAAATTAAGCTATATTTATACCAGTTCACCGAATGTGGGCTACATCTAGTTTTCTGCTACCGATGCAGGTTTCACTAAAATATCAGGAAGAAAGATAACATGAGTTTACCACCTCACAAGAATGACTTATCTTTTCTCTCTAAGGGGGAAAACTCACTAATCACTCTACAATAATAGTTATCAAACTTTTCAATCGAGAAAGAACCCTCTTGCAACAACAACCAAGAAAATAAAAGAAAGAGAACTCGCAAAAAAACTTTACTATTCCCTTTTCTTTTTGTGGGTACTACACTGCAACAAACAAAAAAGACACTGCCTTTTTCTTTCACTTTTTTTCTTTTGGCGATCGCACACACAATTCAAGGCAGCTGCAATTTTCTCCTTTATATATGATATTCACGGTTGTAGTAGGCAAATAAGAGATTAGCTAATGGGCCCATTTATTTTGACTTAACCGCTTAACAATCTCCCATTTGAAGAAAAAACAAGCAATCTCTTGACTCACAGAAAAGTCCAACTGAAATTATACACAACTTGAGTTTATCAACAGGAACGGTCTTGGTAAACATATTAGCTTGATTCCAACTTCATGCAATCTTTTCAAGCACTAACAATCCATCTTGCAAAGCCGATAGGACATAATGGTACCTCACATGTATGTATTTTGTTCTAGAATGAAACACTAGATTCTTTTCTAAATTGATAACACTTTGCTTGTCACAATGCTTAGTCCATTTATCCAGTTTCAAGCTAAGCTCATTAAAAAAGGACTGATGTCATATCAATTCTTTACCTGCCTCAATAACTGTAAAATGCTCAACTTCTATAGTAGAAAGAGTTACTATCTTCTGCAAATGTGAAATTCAGCTGATTGCTCTATTACCAATAGTAAAAACATACATGGTAGTACTTTTTCTTCCATTTGTATCACCTGCCATACCTGCATCCACATAACTCTGCAGTTTAAAATTTGACTTTTTAAAATGTAGAGCACAGTCAGTTGTCCCTCTTAAATATTTGGAAATCGACTCACTAAGTCCTAAGACTTGTTTGTAGCTCCCAAATCTTTCATGTCAAATTCTTGAGATAGTTCATTCTTTATCTTCATAATTTTCTATTTTTTTGCACTTGTTATCGACATATTATTAACATATAGTAGTAAAATAATATATGAGTTATCTTGAGACTTTATGTCGCAACAATGATCTGCCTGATATCTATGATACTCATTGTTGCACATAAAACTATCAAACTTCTTATACCACTATTCCACACACAGGCTTCTCTGAAGTTTGCAAGTCATTTTCTCTTATGTAACTTGTGGTTGTACCATGTAAATTTCTTCCTCCAAATCTCCATGAAGAAACATTGTCATTACATCTATTTGTTCTAGAAAAAATATCTTATCATGCTATCATTGACAATACATTTCTAATAGTAATTAGTTTAACTACTAGACAAAATATTTCATTAAAGTCAATACCTTCCTTCTGTTCAAAGCTTTTGACTAGAATCTTTACTTTATATCTCTTACTACCATCAGGTCCTTGTTTGATTCTATAAACCCATTTATTTTGTAAAGCTTTCTTACCTCTAGGTAACTCTTCTATTTGACATGTTAGAATTGTCCGAGAATAATCCATCTCATCTTTCATTGCTAACTCTCATTTGACAAAATCTTTTACTCAAGCTATCTCATAATAATATTCAAGTTCACCTTAATCAGTCAATAATATATAACTAAGACTAGGGGAATATTTGGTGGCGGTCTAATAGTTTTCCTAGACCTTCTAACTTCCAAAGGTGGCATTCTCGGAGCTTTTTCATGTTCAACAGTCTTCTCATCTATTTGAACAACTCTTTCTTCAGTTTCCACATCTCTTTAATCTTGAAAAACTATATTTTGATCTTCAATTCTTGTTGTTTGAGTATCAATATTAGGAAGACTTATATAGTGTGTCTCTTGTTTTCATTTGTCTTTGAATTAACAACTATTATTTTGTTATAATATAGAACTTTTTCATTGAAGATCACATCCCTTCTTTTAACTATCTTCTTATTTTTGTCAACCCATAACTTGTAGCCCATTTGAGCACCACCATATCCAATAAAGAAACACTTTTTCGATTTAGCCTCTACTTTACTCTTGTCTGCAACATTTCGTTTCGATTTGATGGTTTGAATTTCGTTATGAAGAGTGTTGGGAGTAAAAATTACTTTGCTCATAACAAAATTGTTTTTAAAATGAAGGAAATCACTAGGTAGTGTTTCCAAAATAAAGATGGTCTGGCTAGCATCGTGTATAACAACTTTCTAGAGAACATGCTTTGTGATAGATGTCCCATCTTCATCTTTGCATTGTGAATGGCCCTAAGAGCATCATGTTTTGCCTGAGATGGCGATTGCCCAAAAATCTCATGTAGGGCGTTCATCATTGATCGGTGCGATTCCGGTGCTAATATAATGTCCAGTAACTAATTCAAAGTCAACTTATGCTAAGTGTAACTCGGAA
>JBBMKA010005621.1:0-11284 GCA_037833695.1 Sechiopsis laciniata | reverse complement strand
AATAATTAGGAATGGGATCTTTGATGAGAAAAAGGACAACTAACTTTTCTTTTTATTAAAATTTAAATTAGGACAATTACACATTTTGATTCGATCATATGGTAATATCAAATTCTTATCTTCAAAGCCAATGTCAATGGCAGAGGTTTGAAGTATCATAAGTTATAAATTTTAAACTTACGAGTGAATTTGAAATATTTTATTGTCCGTTGAGTTCGAATTTTAAGATAGATGTGAGTGCCAAAAATATATATTTGAAGTGAAACTTCGATTTAATTTAGTTTTATTTTAACAATATCTCAGCTATAATTTCTTCAGTTTTTTTTATTATTTATTTGTATTGTTACATGCTTGATAGGAGATTATTATGATAAAATAGATGTGAGTGATAATTGTATTAAATATTTATTGATCACGGGTAATATCCTAGGGTTATTTTACTTTGTTTTCCAAAACTCATTCTTTTGCTTAAAAATATTTTTTCTATAAATCTATTGCATATTATGGTGGTTGGCTAAGATAATTTTAAGAGATCATTATGGGCCTTGTCGAGAATCTTTTATTAGTCAAAGTATCATATACTTATTAGTAACACATGTTTAACTATTTTAAGAGAATTCGTGACAAAACTCTTTATTATTATTTTATTTCAAATCGGTTAATTTTCGAAAAATCTCAATTTATTCGTTGCAATTGATTTTAAGTAAAATATACATGTCTGATAATTACTCTTTAATATCTAGTTCAAAATTTCTAGTTGTTACAATTGATATCAAAATTTAGAGTCATAGGTTATGTAGCCCTAGTTCATGATGCGAATGTGTCTCATGATCCTCAATTCTCAATCAACACCAAATGTATCTACAGGCAAGACGTTTCATTTGCTTGTCTAATTGTTGATTAGTGTTGATGTAAGAATTTTATGTGTTTTATGCACTTTATGTGTGTTTGTGCTAGTTCTTAATTAAAATGGTTCGAATTTAATTTTAGTATTGTTCTTACCTTCATTAATAAATTAATAAATTTATACTGATCTTAGTTTGGATTGTTTAGTTTGTATGTGATCATAAATTTCAATCTCTGATTAATTGATCTGAAAATTGATGGTCGATTTATTAGTCTATTTTGGTGATATGTTTTGATTTGGTTGATGCTTATAAACTAATTATTCTATTTTGTGGTGGGATCCATGATAATCAACATTTTGAGGATTACTTTGAAAGATTAATGAAAATGAAGGTTAAATAATGGGGAATTTATCATGAATGATGAAAAAAAGGAAAAGAAAAAAACTACGAATGTCACAAATTTTAGAAAATAATTCCACTATAGTAAAAACTGATATAATTAAGTTTAATTGATAATCCTATAATTAATATTTTTAATCAAGTAAAAGTGATTGAAAGTTAAAATATTTTATTATATATGAAATATTTTTAAAAATTATTATAATTAAAATAACGATACAAAAATTTATTATATATATCCAATTTTGTAATGTAAATTTTAAATATAAGAGAAATAACCTTCCCATTTCAATGGGGGAGAAGTCGATTTCCTTGGAGAATATAAGATAAGAAATAAAGATAAAAATGTTAAAAAAGAGACAAACCAAAGATTCTCATTTTTGTAATTTTATTTTGTCTCAAAGAAATGAAAATAGATAATAATTGGGGATGGGATCTTTTATGAAAAAAATGACTTTTTTTTTAATTAAAAACAAAATTGGGACAATTTACACCTTTTGATTCGGCCATAATAGTATCAAATTCTTATCTTAAAAGGCAGTGTTTTTGGCAGAGGTTTGGAGTATCATCATCTACAGGGTTATAAGTTTAAAACTCACTAGTGAACTTGAAATATTTTATTATTTATTGAGTTTGAGTTTTGGGATGAATGTGAGTACCAAAATATATATATGTAAGGGATGAAACATCGATTCTCAAGTATAAAAAAATATAATAATTAATAATAGTATAAAATTCTTGATATTTATAAATTCTAATCTGACAAAAGACATATATAAATTCAAAAATGTCTTTTGCCTCATTCACATGTTTATCTCTTGGGTATAGAGAAGCAAACGTTCGATTTTTTCGGTTTAAAAAAAAAAAATCACATGTTTATCAATGATTGTGTTGATTAAGAAATTTAAACAAAAATTGTCACATGTCGCGTATAAATTAATGGTGAAATGTTTTAATTGAATTTTGATCGTTTAAAAATCTATAATAGTCTCAAAATTAATTAGATCAAAAGTTGGTTTATTTGGTATTTTGGTCGAATTAAAATTAAGCTCAAATCCATGCAAATAAGATCGAGATACATGTAAATAAAGAATTTGTGTTTGTAATAATATGAATTGGTTAGGCTTGTGGCTTGAAAGTTTGAGTGAATCTCGTTACAAGAAGTGGCAATTGGTTACTTAGAAGTGTTTTTACTTATTGTTCATTTGATTGTAATTACACCTTCTTGTATAGTTACTTGGTTATGTTCAAGAGGGCAATCATCATTTAGTTTGATGTTTGCATAAATTTATTTATGATGATTTGTTTATGCTTCTCTTGTATTTTGTTTACATTTTGTTTGCTTCAATCGGTTCTTCAGAAATTGAAAATTTGGTACATCGGCTGAATTGTGATTTTGATTGGAAGGATCTGAGGATTGCTTCCAAAGGTTTGTTTGTAAAAATTTGGTGATTCTGATGATTCAAGTTGTGAAACCAATATGGATAAGAGAAATTTAACAGGTTATATGTTCATGCTTTATGGTAGTGTGATTAGATAAAAATGGAATTTGAGGTCTGTTGTTGTTAACTATTCTACTAAGGTTGGATATTTTGTTTTTGCTGAATCAGCTAAAGAATTAATTTTGGTGAAGGAGTTAATTTATGAAATTTTGAATTTGCCCTACATTGGGTTACACTTTGATAATCACAGTGTTTTAGTATTATCTAAAATTCCTAATTTTGATTGAACCAAATATGCATTTGTGATGTTCATTTGTTTTTGTGATGCAATACATAAAACAAGAATTGTTTTGTTCAGGATCACCACTAATATCTTATCAGCTGATATTATGAAGTATGTGCTAGCTGCGGATAGTTTTGATTATCTCATTGATTTACTCAAACTTGGAGCTGGCAAACTTGTCTTGACCATTTGAAGAATCGAATCAGATGATGTTTTTCATTGCTCTGTATACTTGTCAAGGGGGTGATTGTTGGAATTTTGTAACTTGCATATTTGTATGAGGGAATTTTATGTATTCAACCTTTTACCATGTGTCTAATGTTGTTATCTTAGGGCAATTTTGTATTCCCATTTAGAGCTTGTGAGTTAGGATTTTTTTTGTGACCTAATTTGTAAGATGTTATTTAAGCATCCTTATGGGTGAGCTTTCTTTGATAGATACATTAAAGATTGAGCGCATTTTGTGAAGTTTAGAGTTTAGGTATTGTTATTCCTTCTCTTTCAATTTATTTATGTGACTAATGGAAACTGACTCTTGGATTCGACAGTGGATGTAGGGATCTTCCTTAACCATTCTATATCTTAACTCGTCCTTCTCCATTTACTCAATTATGTTTTACCTTCATTATAGATTTCTTATCCGACACATTTGTTATTTGAGATTAAATTGCTAACATAATCTTGAGATACTTTAACTAAAAAACCTTTGAAGTGTTCCTGGTCCAGGTCTTGGGATGGGACGTGGTATTGGACCCTCGAATATAGAAAAGCAAAGCTACGATTTTTTTTATTTCTAAAAAAAAACTCAATTTCATAGAACAAAGGAAACAAACAGAAGACAATAAAACTTCCCTGTGACATGGTGTAATGCAAATTCTAGATTTAGATCTAATCCAAGAATGAATGCATATAGATGAATCAAACAATAGAAAAATAGAAGGATGGAGAAGAGAAAACACTGGATTTAAGTGATTCAGAAACGTCTCTACTCCACTGTTATGAATCGATTGAGCTTGAATTCATAATCTTAATGCCATTGATAAGATTGTACAAAGGCTTTCAAGGTACTAGGGTTTCTAACTCTCACTCTAAAGGTAGAAGAAAACCCCCAAATGAGCTTTTATATGAGCTCTTAAACACATCTCTCGTGATTAGTGAAACTAACTCTTAATTAACTAAAGTTAAACATTAACTCATCTATGGGCTAATACATGATGTGTAATTCACCTATTACAAAATACCCTCTTGAAGTACATATCATAAACAAACATGGCAAACATAATTGATCTCAAAATCTCAGAAGCTTTAGACACACCCGGATCAGAACTTGTTTGAACTGAACAATCGTAACAGAATCCCAGACTCATCTGGTTCAGAATGCTACCAAAGCAAAGCAGCTTAGAACAGAATACCAAACTATCTTGGCTCAGAATGCCAAACTTTCTTGGCTCAAAATGCCAAACTGACTTGGCTCAGAATTTGTCCATGCAGTGCAAATCACAAAGATACTCAAATCTCTCTGATGACAAAGCTTTAGTCAAAATATCTGCAGAATTGTGAAGCGTGTTCACCATTAGCAACGACAACCTGTTCTCAAGAACAACATCTTTAACAAAGTGGAATCTTACATCAATATGCTTGGTCCAATTATGAAAAGCAGGATTCTTAGACAACGCCAGCGCACTCTGGCTATTACAATGCAAAGCAATCAAACAGTCTATATCGAGCATTTCTGAAATCAAACCTTTGAGCCATAAAGGCTCCTTAATAGCATCTGTCAAAACAATATATTCTACCTCAGTCGAAGATAAAGCAACAACTATCTGCAAGCTAGACTTCCAACTTATGACATTGTCGAACAACATGAAGACATAACCTGTAAGCGATCTGCACCTGTCGGCATCAACAACATAATCAGAATCAACATAACCTTTAAGGATGAATATTGCAGAACTATCTGATCTTTCATATAAAAGACCCTTCGCGACTAAACCTTTAATATACCACAATATCCACTTTGCTGCTTCCCAATGGGGCTTACCAGGGTTACTCATATACCTGCTCACAACACTCATCGAGTGTCCCAAATTCGGCCTACATGAAATCATGGCGTACATAACACTCCCAACAAGATTAGAATAAGGCACTCCCTTCATATCTTCAATATCTTCCTCAGAAGATGGAGACTGACTAGATGATAATTTACAATGCTGAGCAAATAGAGTCTTCACAGACTTGCAACTTTCCATATGAAAGCGTTTCACTATACCAACCAAATACTCAAATTGACTGATACTTAGACTGTGATCAGCTCGATTTCTGCTCAACTACATACCTAAAATTTTTTTTGCATAACCTAAATCTTTCATCTCGAATTTTCTGTTTAACAAATCCTTTGCCCTCTTAATCTCTGCAACACTACTAGATGCAATCAAAATGTCATCCACATACGACAGAAGCAGGATGAAGCAACTTGCACTAACAGATTTTCTGTATACACAAGAGTCGAAGGAGTTCTTAGCAAATCCATTCTTAGATATAAAAGAGTCGAAGCATTTATTCCACTGCCTTGATGATTGCTTAAGGCCATAGTTAGATCTTTTCAGATGACAAACTTTGCCAGACTGACCATCTAATTCATATCCAGGAGTTTGCTTCATATAAATGTCTTCATCCAAGGTTTTGTGCAAGAATGTCATGGACACATCCATCTGTTCTAATTCAAGGTTGAATTGAACCGCCATAGCCAATAAGGCTCTAATAGAGGAATGTCTGACAATTGGAGAAAAAACTTCAGTATAATTTATCACCTCTTCTTGCGTGTAACCTTTCGCAACCAATCTTGCCTTAAACCAAGGTTAAGCAAACCCCTTGGTTCCTGGTTTTACCTTGAACAACCATCTGCAGTCAATAATCTTACAATTCTCAGGACGATCCACAATAATCTAAAGTCTGATTCTTCTTTAAAGAAGCCATTTCCCGGTTCATCGCTTCCATCCATTCAACAGAATGTTTGGAGTTCAAAGCTTGTTTGAAAGTGTTCGTTTCAGAAATGTTCTCTTCATCATAACAATACAGAGCAAAACCTACAAACTAAGCTTCATCAAATCTTGATGGAGATCGAATTACCCGTCTCTGTCTATCTCTGGCAAGCTGATATGTCTGAATGTCAGAATTCACAATAGGGGCAATATCTTGAACATCACTCTCTAAGCTAACAGGAACATCCTCCGGCTCAGGAGCAACAACCACGGGATTAGAATGTGTAGTATCATCGATATGCACTGATGGTCCAACTGAATAATCTCTCGATGTGGAAGCAGAAGACGATGTCAAAATAGTTCTCGAATCATTGCCAAGTAACTCAATCTCATATGTCATCTGCTTGGCAATTTTTGAGTTATCTGAAACTTAACCACTAGAAGTCTCTTTCCAAGGAAATAACTCTTCGTTGAACTTGACATCTCTGCTCACAAAACATTTTCTATCTCCTGATTCAAGGGACCAAAGTTTGTATCCTTTCACTCCCGAAGGATATCCAATAAAGATACACACTACGATCTTATACTCTCACGAGTATAGCTAATCAAACAAGGGGTTTCAAACACCAATCAGCATGTGACAAGTCATCCAACGTTCAATTCTTGTAAATTCTATCATTCCCCTATTCTCATGCTTTTAAGCCACAAACCCGGATCATAATGGAACTTCTTACCTTCCCAACGTTCTCGACCGAACGACCAAGCTAAACCATGAGCTAAACGATGAATCTCGAGAGTCGCCTAAACGATGAAGCATGAATAGAAATCAATGAAACTAACAAACGAAGCACAATGAGTTAAAACGGAGTTCACCACACGAATGGGAATGGAAAACTGAATTAACGGCGTGTCGCCGAAAAAAGGTGGTGGCGGCGGCGCGCCGCCACAGAAAGAGATAACTTATAATATAACTTATAAATTGACTTTCAACTTTTCTTCTAGTAGTATATATTTTATATCCATTTAAAGAGATAACTTACTGACTCCATTATATTTATTTATGAAAGGAAGTTTATTGAAAATTTATTTTCAACTACATGATTGATCTATGATTACTCACTTTTTTACTTTTGTCTTGAAAAATATAACTTTTGTTTTAAAATTGGATACTATTTTTATCTTTGATTCCACTGTCTTTTTATCCATTTCTTTAAGGACTAAAAAGATTATAACTAATACCTTTGTTGTGAGATTGACTAGATTCCATTTCTTTCAAATCCTATACGTTGACAAAAAGTTAATATGATAGAATTTGCTAATGGAATATATGTAACACCAAGAATTATATGTAACACCAATAATTTCTTTGAATCCTTTTAATTTACTACCTAAATTTTAAGTGTAATGCCCGAGTTTAATTGTTTTTTCATCGTTTTATAAGATTTTAGAAAAATGATGAATTTATGGGTATTTCAATATTTATTGTAAATTTATTTGCTTGTAAATTAATTATACTATTTTGTAGTAGGATCCACGATAATCATCATTTTCAGGTTTAATTTTAAAGATTCATGTGAAAATGAAGATTAATAATTCATACTTTAAAAAAGGACATCCATCTTTATTAATGAAAATTTTAAATATAAGAAAAATAACCCTCCCATTTCAACTTGAGAGAAGTCGATTTTCTTGGGGAATATAAGATAAGAAATAAAGATAATAAAGTTAAAAAAAAAAGGAGACGAACCAAAGATTCTCATCTTTGTAATTTTGCTTTGTCAAGAACAAATGAAAAGAGAAAATAATTGAATATGGGATCTTTGATGTGAAAAAGGACAAATGACTTTTCTTTTTATATAAAATAAATAAATAAATAAATAATAAATAAAAAAATTGAGACAATTACACATTTTGATTCGGCCATAATAATATTAAAATCTTATCTTAAAAGGTAGTGTCATTAGCCAAGGTTTAGAGTATCCACTCTATAAAAGTTATAGATTCAAAACTCACGGGTGTGCTTGAATTACCTTATTGTTTCTCGAGTTCGGGTTTTAAGATTGATGTGTAGAGATGTCTAGGAGGCGGGGTTGGGAATGACTTACCAATTCCCATTCCTACCACCAAAATTAGTATACGTCTTCACAAAATTCACCATTATATTTCATGGGTATTGGCCAGGGGATTCCCGCATGGAATTTTTCCCTGTTTATTTTTTTCTTTTTTCGTAATTTTTTATAAGTATTTTTAATAATATTTTTTTAAAAACTAATTCTTTTATGGAAAAATGTAACTAATTTTCAATTACATAGTTAATTATTAAAAAATATATACATTTGAATAAATATTTGTAAAAAAAAAAAGAAGATAACTAAAGATTAAATCCATGGAAAAGAGAAAAAAATATAAGTCATTTTTAAAAAAAAATAAAATGTAAATCAGGTGGGATAAAAAAAATAATACATTCCCTTTTCCATCTTCATTTATATTGCACAATTCTCCCGGTTCACTCCTTCATTCCCGCCTAAATATCGATTCACTTCAGAAAAACGGGCATCTCTATGGATGTGAGTGCCCCAAATATATCTAGTAGGGTAAAACTTTGATTCTCGGTTATATAAAAATAATAGTAGAAAATTCATGAAAATATTTACAAAATTCAAATCTGAAGAAAAAAAAAAATCGAAAATTCCTTTTTTCCTTTTGCCTAAATAATTCACATGTTTATTAATGATTGTGTTGGACAAACAAAATTAGACAAATCAGAAATTGTAATACGCCAATTACAAGCTAATGGTGAGACCTTTTAATAAAAAAATTTAGGTCACTTACAAATCTATAATTATTTCAAAATAAATTAGATAAAAAATTTGTTTATTTGAAATTTGTGTCGGAATTAAATTAATCTCAAGTCCATGTGAATAATCCCAAAAAGTCCACGTAAATAATCCCAAAGGGAGGCCAACCAAGTCTTATAATAGACCTAGGAGGTCAAAAAGGCCATAAAATTCAAACCAAGATTATATAAATAAAGAGCTCTCTCATTTGTAAAGAGAAGACTTAATTGAAGAATCAGACTGTGACAAACCGTCTTTTCCGAGATGTGAGTAAAAGGTGAGTTTTAACTCTTAATGTTCAAATCTAAAGTTCTTAAGTAATTTAAGTTGGGTTATTTGAATAATTATTATAACCTTTGAAAAGTATTATATTATATTTAATATATGGAGAAATGGGGTTGTAAATGTGAAAAAAGAGTAAGCTAGGGGCTGTTTTGAAAAGATGGAGTCATCTTTGTTATTAATTAAAAACTTAGGTTCAACTTGCAATTAGGTGGAAATTGAGCCTTAGGTGTCGCCATTTCCCATCCTTCCCCTGCTTGCGATTTTCAAACCCGAAATTCCTTCCCTTCAATTTTCTCTCTCGCGCGCGCTCGTCGCCGGTGATTAGAACTCCTTCATCTCCAGCGAATTACATCATGCATAGGGTAGAACGTCGTTCCTCGCGTGGGTCTGTTTGGTAAGCGATTTCTTCCCTATTTCTGAATATTTCGATCCTTGTAAGGTGTATGTCGAGGTTCAAAGGTTTTACTTCCATTTCTAGCCGATTGTAGGCTTGTTTCTGATTTCGTGAACCTAAATTGAAGGTTATGGTTGAAGAAGCCCTTTTTGTTACAAAGGGCAGTGGCTTGTTTTGTTCGAATTTGGGGGTTATTAAAGATAAATTGCAAATTTCTAGCCTTGGTTATGAGTTTATAAGTATTTTTAATTCAAGGTTTGGATTCAGTTTCACTTTGAGTAATTGGGGTTCTTTATTGGAGTTAAGTGCCCTTCTTCAAGGTAGAATTGATGGGTGTTGGGTGCGGGCACGAGCTTGAATACTTTTTATACTATTTTGTTCTATGCTTGGTTTAAACAAAAGCCTGATTATAGTTTTTACTCAACTTGTAGGTAAGAAGAACTAAGCTTGAAAATTCATTTTGACTCAAGCTAGTAGTTGCCACTTTCTAGATAAATAAGGGTATGAGAACTTGGCATAGGTTGTGAACCTAGTTGTCCGTACGTATAACCTACGAGATTGGCTTAAGATGCGTAGGGAGCGGTAGTGGAAATCCGGCATAGGCTGGTTGTTCCCTATTGCTGTATACGGAGTGGGTTGGACCACTCTAGACTTGGCACCGTGCATGGGACCTGATGTGTTCGAGTTGACCCCATCGTACCGGAAGGATAGCCTAGGCAACTCCAATGGATAATCCCTAGCATTTAAACACTCTGCCCTATTCGAGAGAGTCTTGGTAGTGGCCTCTTCGTGTTTCACGGCATCGGTCAGTGAGACTTCTCCTAGGGTGCTGTCAAGGGCCACTGGGCCCGACGACATGAGTACCTTGGAGCTGGGATGCGTCCTTTTCATTTGTTGTGGTCTTCAGAGATTTTTTTGTCATAAAATGGTTGCTTCGTGTCTATATTTGTATGTTTCACCTCGTGGAATGATTCTCTTACTGAGTTTTTATGAAAACTCACCCTTGTTTTATGTTGGCTGTGGCTTCCATCCACAGGTGCAGGTTTATACAAAGAAGATTGATCAAGGCAGCTAAGGCGACCGGAGGGGAAAGACTAGTTGCAGACACGTGTCGAGTCTTTCTTTATTTTGTGTAGCTTGGTCATGCATTCTTTGTGTTGTTTTGAGCTGAAACCTGTTTCTGAGTTTTTAACGAACGCTCACTTTTTTTGTATGGTTTGATTCTGTACATAGTTTTGAAATTTGTATATGAAATGCCTGTTTTAAAATTTTCAAATGTCTAGGTTTATTTTTTCCAGGTGTGAGTTACCCATATTTCAGGGGAAGCTCTGCCGGAATTTTTACTGAATTAACATACATTATTTGTGACGTCTCGGTCTAAAACTAGGCTGTCACAGTTGGTATCAAAGCCCAGAGTCAAAACTAGGCTGTCACAGTTGGTATTAGAGCCCAGAGTCATAAATTCTGTAGACTAGCCTACAATGTAGGCTGTGTGTGTCTTTTTCCCAGTCTGCAGCTGCAAGGTCAACGTCAGGTAACTTGTAAGAGATAAGAGAATATTGACATGCACATGATTGACACAAGATAAGAAAGCCATGTATTGATGATTGCATGTTGAAATGCCTATATATGCTATCTTATGATTTCTTTGGGGTGCTGTGTTACTAAAACCCTTGTTCGGTATAAAGAAGTTGCGATGGAGAATGACCAATTACCTGAGCAGAGAGCCCAAAGGGATAGGGGCCGAGGAGGTAGAGGTCATAGTGCTCCAGCCCCAAGCTACTAAGCCACCTATAGAGGCCAAGCAAGTTGGGG
>JBBMKA010005620.1:0-40698 GCA_037833695.1 Sechiopsis laciniata | reverse complement strand
TATTATACCACATTTCTATTATAAATAAAAATAGAGAGTAAAATTATTATACCACATTTCTATTATAAATAAAAATAGAGAGTAAAATTATTATACCACATTTCTATTATAAATAAAAATATTAAAATTTTTGTAACACCAAATAATGTCGAATAAACAAAAGGTAGAATTCCCTTTACACATACATACATAAAGGAGTTTTATAATAACTTTATTGTCATCACTAACATGTAAGATATGAGACACATATCCTTACAAAGTTTTGTATTTTTTTTTGCTAAAAGCTTGTAGTCTGATTTTTTTTTTTTTTTTAAAAAGGCTTATAGTCTGACCTAGTTAATTTTTTAACCTAACTACATTTAATTTTTTTTTTTTTTTTATTTTGTATTTTTAATTTTTGTGTAAAATATTTAACTTGACCATAGAATATTTAGATACCACTAAAGTTTAAAGTAAGTAGTATTGAACTAAGGTAGTATTTAACTCATAATCTTTCCATTATTTAAAACTAGTTTAACCATTAAATTATAGTTATCATTATAATTTCTTTAGTTATTTTTTTAATAAACAAAGACCGTAAAAAATGTTAATTATATTTTTTTCTCGATATATAGGTAAGAATAAATACTGAATCTTTGATTTAAGAAAAAAAAGTACTGAATCTTTCCTGTATATAACGACTTTACTTTTGGATTTCATTACTAAAAAGATCTTGCATCAAACTTATATATTCATGGCAATCTTTATTGTCAAATTCATCATCCAAATTTATAAAACATTCATGTTAAAAGTTACAACGGATTTACATCCAAGTTTATACTCTTACCAACACAATTAAAAGAAATGATAAATTAGAAAGATGAAGCTAAAGTTAAATTAATGTAACAAAAATGAGCATAATTCAACCGTCATCTTGTACTAATGACCTTAAATTTAGAGTTTCGATTCATCATCTCGCATATTAAAGGCTTGGCACAAACGGAACTCTCAACATTTAAGTGTAGAGATGTTCATTTTTTCCGCGCGGACTCACATAGGCGAGAAATGGGGAAGTGAGCGGGAAGGAAAAAAATTTTGCAAGGCCAATCCCTACTGTGTTTATATTTTATTTTTCTTGCTTTTTTTTTCCAATTTAATCTTTATATATAATTTTTTTGTTATAGAAATATTTATTCAAATATATATATTTTCTAATAATTAATTATCTAATTGAAAATTATGTTTATTTTCTATGAAAAGCCAACTATTTGAAAATATTATAAAAAAGTATTTATAAAATTAAGATTAGGAAAAGTGAGTAAAAATTAGAAAGAGAAAAATTTTCGATCACAAATCCTATCTACATGAAAAAAAGGTGAATTTTTTGAGATGAGGATTGATTTTGGTGGCAGAAAGTTATTCCCCAACCCCGCCTCGTTGACTTTTCTTTTTAGATGTCTAGAAAACTATAAAAACAAAAATTATTTTCTTGGTAGGTGATTATTTTATATTCAACTCATCGCTTCTTAATTTCTCAAGTGTTCTTGACCATCATGCCACCCCATAATAATTCAACTAAGCTCCTCTAAACCAACCCAATTATTTTTGGTTGTCCCACACTATTAATATCTTCCTAACTCCTCTATTTAAATAAAAATAAAAATTGTAATTCTAGAGCAAAATATGACATTTTTAATAAAACAAATATTTTTTTGGTCAATTATTTTTTAATTAATTTACATGGTCACGTGTTTAAATCATCTCTTCCAAATATGTTGTTCTAAAACAACTCTTTTGATTATGGAAATGTAAAGCTTTCCTAAGTCTAAACAACCTATAGTCTAAACAACCGCAACCTTTTATATTCTAAGTATAAAACATATTACCTGTTATTTGTGTATCTATATAATTTTCTTGTTTAAAATATGATATTTTTAAACTGGATCACATTCTATATTGTTCCTTTTCCCATTTTTATAAAAAAAAACATCTAAATATACAGTATTGCATAGTTATCATATATATAATACATGCATCAATTTGCATTCAGCTAGTGCTAGCCAGCTCTCCTTACCATTCAAATCTGTATTTTTCTAAGAAGTTGATATACTATAGCAGTCATTTTTTTCTTTCTGATGTTTATTTTTTATTTTGTCATTTACTAATATATTATTTTCAAAGAAAATGTCATAATTTTAATTAATTATTTTAACTACTTTTTTTATGTGCACGTTTTACTTTCTTTTGAAAAGCAGATAGACGTTTTTTTTTTAGTTTGTTTCATTTAGGGGATTGTATGAAAGGGTAATTTCGAAAAAAATATTGGTAAAATTTACTTCTTTAGGATGTAGAAAAAATTTACTACGAGTCCACATTCCAACTCCTCACTCTAATTCCTTATTCCAATCCTTTTTCTAAATAAGTTTATTTAAACAAAGTTATATTTTTACAACTATTCTTCGAAATAACAATTTTTTCTTATGATCCATTTTTTTTTTTGAAACAAGAGTAATCACGTCCGTCCTTAGGCCAGACACCGAGAGACATTAAAGGAATAGAAACAAGGGAGGTGTCTACAAATTATTGTTACAGGCCAGTCTCGAATTTAAACTTTGAGGAGAGTACACCTTCAGAATCCAAGTCTTTCTTACAATCAATTTTAAAAATAATTTTATACAAACAAGATTTTTCTACTACTACAAATAACCTTATTTAAGACAAATTTTCCTACCACCACTCATTAGAAGAACCCATTCAAACTATTTATTTCTTCCATTTTCACTCAACTTTCTCCCAACTAAACATGCCAATAAAGATAGGTCGGTTTGTTTGTTTTTGACTTTTTGAGACTCCCAACCTGTATGTAGTAGGGTGAATTCTATTATTTATTTTAAACTATTAATTACATATCTAATCATTTCATTTATTGATTTCATTCATCAATGAAATGTTAATAGTTAGGCATTTGTCTCGTTTGCCATATTGAAATGAGTTGGTTTGAAATTTATTTCCGAAATCTCTCACAACAATACAACAAACAAAACGTTGGTTTGGAATTCACATTTCAAACCATTCTAAATCTCTCTAAATCCATTGGTAAATCAATGATACCACCAGTTTTTTCTCTTTTCTATTCCTCTCTCTCTCTCTTTTTTAACAAATATCATTATTATTTACTACTATCATTATTATTTAATAATAGTAATATAAATTTGATTAATATGGAATTGACAATCTGTTATAAGAATTTTAATTGAATTATAATATAATGTTTTACTAATTTTGACTATTATAATTATTTTTAATTAATATTATAATACTAATTAATATTATTATTATTATAAGCAATAATAAATATAAATGATATAATGATTATAGAATTTTTTGTTCTTTTTGAATATTAATATAAATTTATAATTTTAAGTCTTTTAGTAAATAGAATAACTTAATTTAATGAGATACTTAATGCATCGCATAAAAATTAATTAAAAAAAAAAAAATACAAAGACTTAAGATTTAAATATAGTAAACCAAACACCATAAATATGCAAATAAGAGTATGTGTTGTATAGTCGGGCTTTATTAAAATTGTTTTATTCTTATTATAATATTATATAATTTCTCTTAAAATTTTTATTTACGTAATATTTTTTTAAAACAAAATTCTATTATTGTAATATTGTTTCTAGTAATATTATTTAACTTTATAATAATATAATAATAATAAAAGTTTACATAATAAAATAAAAGAGGTAATCATAGGAGTAATATTGTTTTAACTTTATAATAATGTACCAATAATAAAAATAGTTTACATAGTATTAATAATGAAATATAATAATGAATTTCAGGGGGAGAATACGACAAACCAAATAACATTACTTATTTTGAAGCTAAAATCTAATAAACTAAACACTAATCGTGGATTCAGAAAATTCGATTACGGTAATGGATTCTATACCAGCGAATCAAATGCCTCCTAATTGTGTATACCTTGTCATGTAAAGATACTTTATTAAGATTCAATTCTAACTAAAAAAATTCAAATGTAACAAAAATTAATTCAATCACGTTAAATTGATAGCCATCAAATTAATAGAAAACTGTAAATTTAATTGAGTGAAATTGATAAGATTTAATCGAGTGTAACTTGAAATGGATAGAAATACTAAAATTTACTATTTTTTTTTCAAATCATAATAATTGAATTTTAATTTTTAAATTATAGAAACTACATTTATGGTTTATTGTAATTTTTTTTATTTGACCATATAAATGATTTGTTAATCTAAATAATTTCAATAACATAAATTTTTTTTAAAAAGTGTTCACAATTAATTCGAAGCACTGTTACAACTTCAAAACTTTGATTAAACAAGACCAATATTAAAGTATCTTTGAAGACTTAAAAAAGTATCTTTCTAACCATTTACTTGCAGTCTTATTCTTCAACCACTCTTGGGGCCTGTTAGACCATGTTTAGATAGAAGGTCTACAAAATTTGTTCAAAGATTTAATTTCATGTTTGGATGAACCAGAACTTTAGAGACCTAGGGTTTGTTTGGGCCCCATTTTTAAAACGGGCGGTTGGGTTATGGGGGGCCGGTTTACTTAAACGGGCGATTAGCCCATAAGCAACGCCACCAAATTATGAAACGCCGCCGAAGATGTATCAACCCGCCGCAGAAGCTGAAACAACCCGCCGCCGGAATAGAATTTCATATCGAGAAGGTAAAATATGGTAGGACCCACTTATATTCTTTTATTTTTTCTGAAATTTTTTCCTTTCGTTTTCTTTGTTTTTTAATATGCCCAGATAGTTCAAATTTTGAAAAATTTTCCTTTTTTATTTTTTATTTATTTTTAATTAATATACCCACCCAATTCAAATTTTGTAATATACCTTAGTTCAACTTTCGAACATATTATTGGAGAAATGGAAGATAACTGAGAGATAATTCTTTACTATTTGAATTTTTTTAATTCATATATAGCTATATTTTTTAATTCTTTAATTTGATAGGTAATCTATATCCTTTAATCAATTAATAAAACATATTAATTATCTCTATTTTTAGGAAAAATCATATTTTAAAAAATTTATTTTATTCAAAATTCTCACATTAGAACTAAATTAATATAAATATTTTTAGTACATAATTACAACAATGCATGGTATATGCCAAATAGAATAAGAAAATATTCACTTATTAAAAGAATAGATGTTAATATTTTTTCATTAGATTGAATATCAATTATAAGTTTTCTCAAAAAAAAAAAAAAAAAAAAAGAATATTAATTATTAGTTCAATAAAAAAAACTTTGTTAAATATTTGAACTTTTATAAATCAAAATTCAATTATTTTTTTCTTTAAAAAGTCAAGTTATTTTATAAGTAAAAAAAAATTCATAACTCCCTTTATAATAACCTGCACTCTAAACACTGTTTATTATAATCTATGTTATAATAACATGCACCACAAACATCATTTATAATAATCCTTATTATAATAACCTGCACTCCAAATAGTGTTTATCATAACACACTGTTTATCATAACCTTTCGTCTATAATAATTTAACCGGTACCCCAAGCGCACCCCTAATATCCTATAAAAAATATCGTATAATCTGATGGTTTTCTTTCACAGAAAATAACAACATATTTCTCAATAAAGTCATTTACAAGGAGTGGTGGTAGTACACTAGTGAGCTTGCTTTACACCCCCTCCCCCCCTCAAGCCAAGTGTGGTAGCATAACACACTTTGAGCTTGGATTGTAAGGACAAAAAACTATGAACAGAGAGAAGCTTTGTCAGCAAACAATGATTTAATTAAACCAAATCAGTTCTGCAGATACATGGGCAAAGATTGTTATTATGAAAACGACAATCAATAATCAATCTAAAATACAAAAAAAACATAAAGAGAAGAACACAGAATTTACGTGGTTCCCTAACGGTGTGTTAGCTACATCCACGGTAGAGGAGAGAACGGCGAAAAATACAAAAATCGTGGGGGCTAGAGTTTAACTTGAGATTATATATTACACTCTCATTAAACCCTATTACAGGTAGGTTTCGAGAGCCCCGCCCACTAACCGGGTAGCGAGACCCCCGACTAAGTAATCGTAGGGCATAAAAAAGTTCAAAGCATATCTCAACAGCTGTCATACTTTCCTTCCGTACTTGACATGCAGATAATGTTTTTTTTTCTTTGACGCCCATTGTATCAAGTTGCTTCTATAATACACACAAAATCCTGAGGTAGATTTGCGATCGTCCGAATCTGATGCCCAATCAACATCAACAAATCCTTGAAGAATCAAGGAATTGGAGTTTTGAATAGCAGACCATGGTCAACTGTGCCTGAAGCATGCATGAATTGACACACCTTGTTAACACTGTATGCAATTTTAGGTCATGTTAGTGTAACCATTTTCCATCGATCCCACAACTCTCATATGCAGTCGAACATCAGACAATCGTTCTCCATCAAAAGTAGAAATTATATTACCACTGACCATAGGTATGGCGATACCACTGGCCTGTTGCCTTTAGACTTTATGTAATAGATCAGTAATATACTTCGTTTGGGACAAAAATATCTGACTTGTAGCTAGATACAGACTTTAATATCAAGAAATAGCCTAAGAGACTAAGGTCTTTTAAAGAAGACTTCATATGCAAGAAAAAAAAAAAAAAAAAAAAAATCAATAAGATCATTAATTGCTTTGGAGGAACTGCCTATGATTATATCATGTACGTAGATCAGTATGTAACACATATGTCCATTTTGAGCTACCATTAGAAGAGAAGGACCAACCTTTCAATTCTAGAAGCCCAAAGTGTGCAAAAAACTATTTAACTTTCCAAACCAAGCACGAACGGTCTGTTTCAAGCCATACAAGGTTTTTTTTTTGAAGTTTATAGATCATATGAGAGTTAGAGTCATCACTCATCTTGGGAGGTTGTGACATATACACGATCTCTTGAAGATCGCCATGTAAAAACGCATTATTAATGTCGATTCGCCTAAGTTTCCATCAACGAGTAAGAGCCAAGGTGAAAATAACGAGAATAGTAACTAATTTGACTACAAGACTAAATGTCTCTGTATAATCATGGTCATATAATATTGTTGATGAAAACTTTGAGCTACTAATCTTGCCTTATAGCGAGTAATTGAACATCTGAATGTGTTTTTATCTTATACACCCATTGAAAGCCTATGAATTTTGCATCGTTTAGTGGTGTAAAGAGACATCGTGTATTATTATTGAGAAAAGAGATGATCAGAGCAGTAGCAGTGTTTGCCTTGGTATCGTGTTCATACTGTTGTATTGAATGATCCTAGTCGTTTGCTTACTGTTCATATAATGCATACTGCTTTAGTTGCTGGTTGGGCCGGTTCAATGGCCCTAGGTTGATTGATTCGGGTGATCAAGGAGATAGCTGATACAAGGAGCTGGCCATAGGATAACAGAGGGCTGATTCGGGTGATCGACTTTTAGTCAGTTGAGACTTAGGTTGCAAAAAAGACATGGATGCAAAGAAATTTTCATCAAATACTACATGATGTGAAATATACATTTTGCCATCAACTGCAAGACATTTATATCCTTTTTTGTATATTGTTATAACCAAGAAACAAGCAAGGTAACGAACGAGGATTTATTTTGTGATTGTTATAAGGCCAAATATAAGTAGGTATTTAAAGAAGTTAAGATATGGTTAAAGTCTTAATTCTATCATTAGAAGTAAGTTAAATCATGTACTTATAAGTAGGTATTTAACATCATTATTTGATATCACTTATTTTTTAGTCTTACAACAATTGAGATGGAGTGTTCAAACTCATAATTTGAATTATTGGACAGCTCTATGCTGCTCACTATTATGCTCTCTATGGCCATTTGCAACTTAAACGATTCATTAGATTTAAGTTGATTGGTTTTTTATTAAGTTCAAACATTTTTTTGTTTTTAAAATTTTCAAACTGAAGCCGCTGATTAACTCAGTTCATCTTTAATGGACTAGCAGTTTTGGTCATGGTATTTCAACTTTAATATGTTTTAGTATTACATTATAAATACTTATTAATATTAGTATTATAAGAAAGTATGTGATAATACGCATTATATTAATTATTATATTTATTAATTTTTTTTTTAAATGATCGTATTATATTGACTAGTCTTTTAATTTTTCCAAAAAAATTTGATTTTGATTCTAATATTTTAAACTTTATTTCAATTTTATTTTCTTATTTTTTGTAATGTATTTTTATTTTGGTTCTTGTACTTTCAAATTTATAAATTTAGTTCACGTACTTTTATTTAAACGTAAAAATTAATCACCCTTTGAAGTTTGATATTAATTTTAAACGAAATTGGTTCAATATTAAGAAATAACAATTTTAATATAAGGTCACAATTTTAACATATTTCTAAATTTCATAGAAGCAAATTAAATAGAGTTGAGTTCTTAAGAAAAAAATTAATATGCAAACCAATATGTTATTTTAATTTAAACAAAATTTATGATTTATTTGGCGAAAAGATTAAAATCTCCAATTACCAATCATTTCTTATAAGCTATGATTCTGATTCCATTTTGATTCGTGTCTAGTACAACTGTATGAAGGTCAATGGTTTTTTACAGCTTCCATTCCATTGTCCTTTTGTGTCTCTTCATAATTTTCTTGTTCTTCATAATTTTCTCAAGGGCTTATTTGGAGGAAAAGAAATAATACTTCCAAATTTGAAGGTTGGATTCTTATTTTATTGTTATTATTATTGTTATTTTATATGTTTATATATAGTTGTGAGTATTCAAATCAATTTATGTGTATCTTGCAATTTTTACGAGACTTAATAATTGATTCTACAACATTTGAATAACGGATCATCATGAATTGAACTTCTATCTCTAATTTTTTTTTTTTTCAAAAATTCTCTTAACCATTAAACTACTTTTTGAAAGTTATTTGTTGATCTTTAATATGTGGCATAAAATGAGCCTCTGGATCTTCTTTTCCTTCTCCAATCTAATTGATGGTTGAAATGAAATATAATTTCACTGAAAAAAAGGATATACAACTTGGTGCATTTTTAAGTGTTGTTGAAGCTTTGGCCTTGGAGTCCACTATATAGTTGGACAATCATAAGATTCACCAACAGCCACAAGAATAGTTCAAGATGTCAAGAGTACAATAATGGTATAAATTTTCTTCTTTTTTGTTGTTGTTGTCTTTTCTTGTCTTCATTTTCTAAAATTATGTTAATTTAGTTTACATATGATAATGGTACTCGAAGAATTATGAGAGTCAAATACCGATTTCCAGAATTGAACTCGTGACTGTGGTGTTAAATTGGACTACCAGCAAACAATGAAACCATTAGGTCACTAACTCTTTCTATTTAAAACAAATAAATTGATTTTCCTTTAACCTTCATTTTCATTTTAACAAATGGGTAACACAAACTTGAGCATGAATATTACATATTCGTTGGTTACGGCAGTATTGCATAAGAGAATGTTTGTGTGGCAAAAGAATGGCAGTAATCAGAATGCAAAATGGATGTTTTTTATTTAAACAATAATTAAGCTTAAGAACTAAAATAGACATTTTGAAACTTTGGAGACCTAATATTTATTATGATTATTTTGTATTTTTGCTAATCGCTAATAGAGCCAACATACTTTTAATTCTCTATTTGGTATATTTTTTCAATTTTGAATCAAGTTCTTAAATATTATTTCTATCGTAAAATATATTGAAAAGAACTCAATGTAGAAATGAAAAAGGTCCTATATCTTGAAACTACCTCAAATCATACTTAGTGTTCTAAAAACATTCTTTAACTTAGAAATGTGCAAAATGAGGTATGCCACAATGTATTCACTTATAAAGGTGGTTTTTACAAACACTACTATAAACTCGGTCTTTAATATCGGACATAACCTAAACTTTGAAGGGTTTTCATGTCGATCATTCGTCCGACATCGAAGAAGGTGACATTGAAGATCTTTCATGACATGTTGTTTCTACTACTTGTTACAACTGCTTGACATTAAATTGGCCCGTCATTACAACCACCTGACATTAAAAGCGCCCGACATAAAAATTGTCCAACATTAAAATTTATATCCTCAACCTTATCAAGCCTCATTTTCAATACTACTATATCTATTCAAATTAATTATTCAACCCCGAACTCTTAGAAAAATGAATTATATTTTGGAAAGTGAATCCCCAGCCTGAGACCTAAAATTGGTCAAGAAGGAGATTGATGCAGTTATATTTTGGAAAGCGGTAGCCATTTTGTCTCATTTCTAGGTTTTAAGAGTTTGTAGTTGAAGAATGTGAAAGAATTTTCATAGTTCAAAGGATTGAGGATGATGTGCTTTTGCTTGATAAGGAGAGTTGAGTGAAAGGATTTGTTTGACTAGGGTAACTCAGAGCTACAAACTTGAAAGCAAGCAACGAACACACATAGTGAAAACAAAAAAAAAAATGCGAACAAATGAATGTGAAAAATAAGTTGAACAAAGAACAAACCTCAAAACTAATGCGAAAAATATAAGAAAACAAAAAACAACCTAAAAACTAAGGCAAAAACTTACATTTTCGACAAAAAAATCATGGCTAACTTGAGGGAGAACAGGACGACTTCAAATATCACTAAGACGAACGAAACACGGAAAACAAATATTTGTGGAGAAGAGCGTAGGAAAATGAAAGTTGTAAGCTGAGTTTATGGAATACAGAGATGATATAGGGTGAGATTTAAAAGACACAAATGTTTTATGATGCCCTATTTTAATGACGTCTACGATTTTAGACGACTCGTCATTAAAGATTGCCCGTTATAAAAACGACTCATCATTAAAAATTTGTATTTCTTTTATAAATGTTGTCAATCATTAAAGATTCGTTAAAAAGTTTAAAACTAAACATCATTGAAACCTAGAATTGTAGTAGGGAAAGGAAAAGGCATCACCGATATTCATCACTAAGTTTATTACACGTATTTGTTCTTTATGTAAAAGGGATTTTGTCAAAAATTGAATAGTGGATAAAATTGTTTGTTTAATGGGGTAATAGTGGATAAAGATGGTAGAGAAATATGGCACTTTTTTGCATAGACAGCTATGCATTGGATATAGTTTTAAATTATTCGTTTTTAGAAAAATAAAAGTGTGGTGGAATATTTCTGAAAAAATGGCCACTAAGTTGTGTATGGTTGAGGAAAGCCCAATATTATATTGTTACAACCATCCACAGTTTCATACCAAAACAATGTGCCCGTCAACAGCTACAAACCAGTTTGGTGGTTTCATAGATCCTTCAGAAATTCATGTTTATTCTATTATGATTCTCCAACTTCTCGTTTAGTTAGATTCTTATTGTTTAATAAAATAATGATATTAGTTCAATTCTATGGTATCCACTTTTCTAAAAATCAATTTTTTGTATGAGTTTTATTGACATCAAAATGTTGTAGGGTTAATTTGTATTGAGAATACAGATAAAATGTAGTCTCACATTTATTAAATAAGGAGTAGATCTTGGATGGGGGTACAACCATCTTCATTGGTATGAGACATTTTAGGTAAAACAAAAGACAAATTCATGATGGATTCTATGCCTAAATGGGACAATATCATATCAATGTGAGATTTGTCAAAGAGTTGTCGTCCTTAACAAATGGTATCAGAGTGGTTTCTAACTTAACCAATCTATGTTGAATAATTCCTCGAGTATCAAACAATAAGAGTTTGTGAGCTTAAATGGTATAGTCATAATGAAAATCTGTGAATGGTAGAATTTGGTGGTAGCGTTCTAGAATCTACCAACTTTTATTGAAATAAGTCTCTAGATAAAATCTCCCTTAGAGCCAAATACTTAAATGACTACAAAATAATTGAATGCAAATAATGACCTAACTTATCCTATTTATAGACTATCCTATTTCCTAATCCTAAAAGAAACCCTAATTAATAATAAGGCTTAATAATAATAAATAGCCAACTATAATTAAAATAACAACTAATAATTAAATACTAATAACTAATAAATTATTCCATCACTTCTTGCTTCGCCTCGAGTACACTTTCAGAGGCCTCGGAATCGTATCAATACTTCCCCCCAAAGAGGTACCTTGTCCTCAAGGTGAAAATCCGAAAACTATAGCTCTAAGTCAGTCGCGCTTACCCAAGTGGCATCTTCTGGAGCTGAGCCTCCCATTGTATCAAAATCTGGCGTGAAACACTATCTTGAGGATCCTCTCGTATGCCCATAACAGCCTTCGGATGTACAATCACACACAAATCTTCTCCTACTTTGGCCTGGCTTGGTAGGACCAAAATTGAGGATCCCACTGCTTTCCGTAGTACAAACACATGAAAAACTGGATATATCTAACCAGCCCAACTCGTGCTGTGACACGATAAGGCCCAATGAATCTGGATGCTTGAATTTTTTCCAATGAGGACTAACTGTATGGACAAAGCTTAATATAAACTAAATCATCAATAGCAAACTGCACGGTTCGCCGTTTAGCATTTCCTCAGTCAGACATTGACTTATGTGCCCTCAATAGTGAAGACTTCATTATCCCCAACATCAAATCACGATCCTTCATTAGCGAATCTATATCTGCCAACGGACTGGCTCCATAATCATAACCCAAAATAGGTGGTGGTGTTCGACCATAAACAATCTCAAAAGGTGACATGCCCGTCGTCGAGTGGAAAGACGTGTTATAAATGAACTCGGCCCACAGAACAGCGTAAGTAAGACTCTAAACAACGCTTAACTACCTCAGTTTGACCATCGATCTGGGGGTGATAGGTAGTGATGCGACACAGTTTGGTTCCCCGAAGCCTTAAACAGTTCTTCCCATAACATACTAGTGAAAACCTTGTCACGATCAGACACAATGCTCCTCGGTATCCCATGTAAGCGAATCATCTTCTTAATAACAATGTGGGCAACAGTTGAGCTAAAAAAGGGTGCCGAAGAGGTAGAAAGTAAGCATACTTGGACAGCCTGTCGACCGCCACTAAGACAGTATTGTAACCTTCAGATCGCGTAAGGCCTTCTACAAAGTCCATCGAAATGTATTCCCAAATTCTCTCTAGAACCTGTAACGGTTGCAACAATCCTACTGGAGATAGAGACAAATGTTTTGCTTGCAAAAACACCGAACATTCTACAACGAACGTTCACACTCTAGACTTCATTCCTAACCAATACACCTCTTTGGCTAGTCGTTGATACGTCTTAAGGACTTCAAAGTGCCCTTCAATAGCCCCCCCATGGAACTCAAGCAATAATAAAGGTATTGTCGCGGATGTAGGAGGAAAGACTAGGTGCCCCTGATATAATAGCACACCTCCCACCACTAAATAACCAGGCGGACCAGTCTCACCAGCTGTTAAAGCCGTATAGATAGCCATAAACTTGTCATCATCTTTTACCTGTTGGGTGAATACTTCTCTATTCACTCCCGCCACACAACTCAAAACGCCTAATTTCACATGCTATTGGTAATCGGGAAAAAGCATCAGCCGCCCTATTCTCTAACCCTTTCTTATATTCACGAAAATCATATCCTAGCAGTTTGGCAATCCACCGTTGGTACTCACTGTCCATGATGCGTTGTTCAAGAAAGAATTTAAGACTTTTTTTGTCAGTGTGCACAACAAAATGATGCCCCAACAAATAAGCTTGCCATCGCTGAATTGCAACAACTATGGCCATCAACTCACGTTCGTACACAGGCTTTACACGATGAGTTATTGGCAAGACCTTACTTAAATAGGCTATCGGTTGCCCCTGTTGCATCAAAACTGCACCAATACCGATTTTAGACACATCGGTTTCTACGACGAACAGCTGATCAAAATCTGAAAACCGTAGAACGGGCACACTACTCATCGCATGTTTAAGACGTTGGAAACTTTCTTCTCCTATAGGACCTCATTCAAATTTTCCTTTATTGAGAAGTTGTGTTAATGGAAAAGCCATAGACCCATAATTAGCTACAAAACGCCTATAGTATCCAGTTAGCCCAAGGAAGCCCCTGAGTTCTCTAATATTCTTTGAACTTGGCCAATGGACCATTGCCTCAATCTTAGTTGGGTCTGCTGACACGCCCTCTGCGGATATGAAGTGCCCCAAATACTCAATGCGTTAAATCCAAATTGACATTTTTTTGCATTAGCCATAAAAAAGTGATTCTGTAACACCTTAAAAACCTTAGTTAGATATTCCTGG
This sequence comes from Sechiopsis laciniata, assembly GCA_037833695.1. NCBI lineage: Eukaryota > Viridiplantae > Streptophyta > Magnoliopsida > Cucurbitales > Cucurbitaceae > Sechiopsis > Sechiopsis laciniata. Next base: position 26,434 of record JBBMKA010005620.1, on the reverse strand, counting down.
TGCTCTTCAATGTTCAGACTATAAATGAAGATGTCGTAAAAAAAAATGAGTGTAAATTTACGCAAATACGGCCTCAATATCTCATTCATAATTGATTGAAAAGTAGCAGGAGGGTTTCTCAATCTGAAAGGCATGACTAAGAATTCATAATGTCCCTGGTGAGTTCTGAAAGCCGTTTTATGACTGTCTGCTGGTGTAACCCTGATCTAATGATATCTCGCTTTTAAATCAATTTTTGAAAAAATCGTCGCTCCATGAAGCTCTTCAAGTAACTCATCGACTAACGGTATCGGATACTTATCAGGCACTGTAACTTGGTTCAAAGCCCTATAATCTACACAGAATAGCTAGCTACCATCCTTCTTTCGCACTAATAAAATCGGACTTGACAAAGAATTCGTGCTGGGTCAGATAATTCCTGCTATGAGCATTTCTCGCACTAACCTCTCGATTTCATTCTTCTGATACTGTGGATATTGGTATGATCGCATGTTTACTGAATCCTTCCCTGCCTTCAACTCAATAGAATGGTCACAATTCCGATGCGGCAGTAATTCGGTCAAAGACTCAAACACAGGAGAATTTTTTTGAAGTAAAATATGTAATTCTTGAGGTACCTAAGCTAAATTGGGAAGGGTTCCCGTGTGTTCTCGAGAGGGCCTAGTTGTTTCTATCAAATTCAGCTCGACTAGTAGACCCCGATCCCCTGGCTTTAATGACTTCATCATCGATTTTAGTGACACTTGAGCCTTCACCAATCGGGGGTTCCCTTGCAATTCAATCCTCAAATCACTAATAGCGAAACTCATTTGTAGAGAGTGATAATTAACCTCAATCTTGCTTAATGTCCTTAACCATGCCACTCCTAGAATTACGTCTGCACTACCCAAAGGTAAAGGTAAGAAATCATGAACGATCCTCAATTCATCTAACTGTAGTTTCACATTTTTACACACCCTGGCTGTCTCACTGAATCCCTAGTTCCTAACATGATACCATAATCGTTGGACGGTTCAATAGGCAACCTTAGCTTAGCAACTATCACATCAGAAACAAAATTATGGGTGGCTCTACTATCAATGAGAACCACTACTTCCATACCTCGAACCGAACCCGCGATCTTAAGGGTCTTTGGTGAACTGAGACTTGCCATTGAATTCAAAGATAAGGCTGCCATGTCCAGTATTTCTCCAGTATCAAGATTGTCCTCGTCCTCAGCTACATATTCCTGGAGTTCTTGTGCTTCGCTGTCTTCCAAATACTCATTCTCATATCGCACTACTAAGACCTGCAATGCTTGTAACTTTTTTTCTTGCATTGGTGTCCCGGGATAAATTTCTCGTCACAATGAAAGCACAAACCTTTGTCTTTTTTAATCTGAATCTCGCTGTCCGTTAATCTTTTGAATGGGATAGTAGTGCCTGTTATAGCTATTTGGTTTTGCATGAAAGCTAAGGTTCTCAAATTCGAACCACCTATTATTCTAGTGCCTGTAATCGATGAACCCATACTAGCCTTCCACGTTGTTGACATTCCCTCTTCCTTCGATTGTGCTCGAAACGCGAGATCATTTTCGATCACCTATGCCAATAACTTTTTCTCCTAAATTCCTAGTGGTAAAAATTTTCACATCTCGCTCCGTATCTCTTCTTCAAGCTGTTTTCCCACTTCCCTTCTAGAACACTTGTGCTCATATCCTACATTCTCTTAGCATATTTTTCAAACAATCGTCGGTATTCCTTAACTATGCCCACTTGTCACAGAATCATCAGGTTCACATATCAGTTATCATTCGTTGACGGTTGAAAATGGTGCAATAGTAATTCTCTAAAATCACCCCACGAAACAATTGGAGTTCGATCTTCCTCATATTGTAACGATTCTAGGGCTTCTCCTTCCATACACAGTGTCGTTGCATCGATCTTTTCATATTTTGCCAAGCGATTCACCTATAAATAATGCTCAACACGACATAACCAATCTTCTAGGTCTTCATTCGGCAGCCTCTTAAAGCTGACATCTCTAACTTTGTAGCCTTCTATAAAAAATTGGCTCTTCCCGACCTGCAGCTTTCGATTCTCCCTGTATAAATCTATCTTCCCTGTCCCTCCAATCATTACGGTCCTCATCCCGACTGTGGCCTTCCCAACCCCGATCGTTCCAACGGTCATGCGCTAACGGCCTGTCATAGCTGGAGAGCACCCTCATCTTCTCAGACATCCCAACACCCCTCTAGTTTAACCTAGATTCTCTGCCCCAATCGAATTCTGGATTTCCACAATTTCCCACTTCACTTGGTCTAACTAGACCGAACCAGTTTGGTCTCGAAAACCCTAGCCGGCCTGGTCCCCCCCTCTAGTCACTACCGGGGCGCGAGCACCACCTAGCTTCCAGTGGTCCATCCCCTATCCCGTGTCGTCCGCGTCTCTAACCCCGTCGATTTGCTCTCGAGCCCCATCGACCTTACCGCCCATGATTTGCATACAGTCCACGTCTCCCTTATCGTTAATTTCACTCACGATTTCTTTTCCTTTGTCCAACTTGCTCGCTTCGGTGTTCGGCTATTTTGGAGATCGTCCTAACAATATCAACATGTCATTATGCAATTGCTCGAACCTCGATTCCATTCGTCCCTCGATTGTATCACGTAGCAATCATTCCCAGATCGGCAAATAGCTCTAATAACAAAATTGATAGAATCTACCAACTTTTATTGAAATAAGTCTCTAGAGAGAATCTCCCTTAGAGTCAAAGAGTTCAAATGACTACAAAATAATTGAATGCATATAATGACCTAACTTATCCTATTTCCTAATCCTAAAAGAAACCCTAATTAATAATAAGGCCTAATAATAATAAATAGGCAACTATAATTAAAATAACAACTAATAATTAAATACTAATAACTAATAAATTATTCTATCACTTCTTGCTTCGCCTCGAGTACACTTTTAGAGGCCTCCGGATCGTATCACGTTCCAATTAATCTTGACTTGGTTCTGTATAATGTTTTATTTAATGTATATGAGTTGTTTGTTGAGTTCGAATGATATAGCCTTGAAATTTTCCAAAAAAACATGTATGATACAGAATTCTAGACTTTCAAAGACAATTGGTAGGCTTGATTGTAATAGTGGTTTATAACTACTTTCTTCATATGTTTTTGCTGCTACTTGTTCAGTGTCAGTAGAGATGGCATAAAAAACTTGGACATTTATCCTCAAAGAGACTATAACTAATGAAGCAATCTTTACATTTTTCTGGTTCACCATCTAAAAATTGTATGATTTGTCCCTTAACTAAGCAAAGAAGGGTGTCCTTTCCATTTAGTAATAATGTAGCTAAGAATGCTTTTGATTTAGTACGCTGTGATGTATGAGAGTCATGCAAAGTTCCAACTATGAATGATATAAATACTTTCTCACTTTAGCAAAGACTCGTCTTGCTATACCTGGGTTCATCCTGGGTTTTCAAAATCAGATGCTTTACATATCATTCTTAAGTTTTTTAAGTTTGTTGAAACACAATATTCAAAGAAAATCAAGGTATTTATGTTTGGTAATGCACTAGAATTTCTCTTCACTAAATCCTTTTTTAGTCTATTGGCACTCTACCAATTTTCCTATGAGTAAACTCCCCAACAAAACTCGGTTGAAAGAAATCACCAACATTTGTTAAATGTTACTCATTCCCTTTTCTTTCAATCACATATTCCTTGGGGGGAGTGGTTGTATCTTGACTGTAACATATATCATCAATAGAACTTCTATGTCTTTTTTTAATCAAGGAGCTTCTTATATGTTTTTAATTTGAAAAGGTTGATTACTCTTCCCTGCAATCTTTTGGTTGCATGTGTTATGCTTCTATATTGCATGCAAATAAAATCAAGTTTGATGCTCAAGCTCGTCCTAGTATGTTTCTCGATTATCCATCGGGAGTGAAAGGTTATAAGGTATTCGACATGAAACCTAACAAACCTTAGTCTCAAGGAATGTTGTATTTTATGAAAGATATTTCCATTTTGTGTTTTTAATAAAGACTCTAAAAACTTTATTGATGATTTTTTATCAAGTTTGTTCTTCAAAACCAATGAACTTTCCTATGAGTCATCATTCTTAATCCACTGAAGATGCAGACCTTGCTATGATCTAATTATAACTGTTAGAGTTGAGCTGTCATTTAGTTAGGGTTTATTATGAGTTCTGCCTTTATTGTCATTTCCCATTCCTAGTTAAGTTTTCTCCTTTAAGTCTATATATATGTGTAATCGCTTCATTGATAAATGAGAAGAATAGATTATTCGTTTCACTATTAAATGTTTACATGGTACTATAGCTCTATTAGGGTTTTGAAACTTCTGCTGTAAAACTATAAAGTTGTTGTTTGTTAGTCGTCAGAATCACCTGTCAGCCGTCACAATCATGTGTTAGTCGTTAGAAATTTTTGACGTTCGTTTTTTGCACCACCTATCCCAAAAGGAGTGGACAACGATGACCTCGCTTTTTTTTTTTACAAAAAGGGAGCAGTGAGTAAGGCTCACGCTTCGCCCAAAGATCCGACCACTGTCGCCACGCGCCGGTGTGTGAGGGTGCGTGCAGTGGCCTTTTTCTGCCTCTATAGTTGAGTTTTTCTCACCTTGAGCTTCTCAACAGGTTTATGTATATTTTTTTCTGTTTCAGACGTTTTTTTCCCTCAGTTTTGGTGATATAGGAGTTTTCGACACCTTTTTTATAGTTTTTGTTGTTGCTGGAATGTTTCTTCTTACTGTTTTAAAGGTTGGTTCGATGTTATTCGTGGTTATTGGCATCGTGTTGTAGGATCATGTTCGAAAAGCTCATTTGATGTTCGTTATTGAAAGTTATGGGTTCTTTTCTAGCATCCAGTCTTTGGTTTTTGGTATTTTTGGAGTTGCAATATTATGAAGTATGTTGGGTTTTGTTGATTAAAGCGATGAACAACTTGGTTTCAAATTTTTTATGAATTTCGTTTGCCTTATGTGCATTATTGGTTCACATACTTTGAGAATCTTATTCATTTGCATTGGTATCTTGTCCGGATAAGTGTTTGAGTAGTTATATTGTGTTTGTTGTTGACAGTGGCTTGTTTGCTTACATTGTTGGTATTCGAGAGATCTTCATACTTCAGATTTTGTGCGAGTTAAAAATTGTCATTTGACTTTGGATTCATCGCTTTGATGTTCATTGATGTAAGCTTGATTTTGAATTTCTACTTGTACTCTACATGGTCTTGACATAGTCTTGGTTGGCTTTGTTTCAGACTGATTAGTTTCGTGATCACATGGTTACTAAAGTTTGAGTTTTAGGTTATCTATGGTTGTGATATCTTCCTGATTTGTGTCTACTCTAGTGTTGGCTCAGGTAACATGAGTTGTTATCTTTTTTCGTCTTCCACCAAATGGGTCATCGACTCTGGTGCTACGAATCATATGACAAGTAACCCTTATTTATTTTTGACCAATTTGTCCACCGCCTCTATGGTGGATGTTACATTAGCAGATGGATTAAAGTGTCCAGTTCGTGGGTTTGGAATCGTCAATCTCACCTCTCGTTTGTCATTGCAATATGTACTTCTGTTACCTCAATTGTCCTTTAATTTAATCTCTATTAGCCAACTTACTCGCGACCTTAACTCTAATGTTTCATTCTATCCTGGCTACTATTTGTTTCAAGATCTTGATATGAAGAGGATTATTAGGGATGGACATCAATCTAGAGGTCTTTATATTTTCGAGTGTCAAGTATCAAATCCAATGGCTTCCTCAGGTGTTGGTTCACCTTTCGATGTGCATTGTCGTCTAGGTCACCCATCTCTTGTGGTGTTGAAGAAAGTATATCCTCTGTTTAACAGTCTGTCATTCTTAAATTGTGACTCGTGTAAGTATGCCAAGTTTCATCGGATTAGTTCTAATCCTCACATGTACAAACTAGAGAGCTCCTCATTTGGGTTAGTACATTTTGACATTTCTAAAATCGACTTTTGATAGTTTATGTCTTTTTTTTATCACCATTCGCGTATGATGTGGTTGTATTTTATGAAAAACCGGTCTGAGTTGTTGACTCATTTTTGTAACTTTCATGCTGAAGTTCGCACTCAGTTTAGGATGTCTCTGAAAATCTTGAGAAGTGACAATGCAGGTGAATAATTCTCCACTAATCATCGCTCCATCTCAAAATAGGGTGACAGAGCGTAAGAATAGGCATCTTCTAGAAACAGCCAGGGCATTATCTTTTCAAATGCATGTTTCCAAGCATTTTTGGGTTGATGATATCTTGACTGTATGTTTTTTTATTAATCGAATACCGTCGTCGGCTCTTCAAGGTAAAAGTCCCAATTAGGTCCTCTTTCTAGGTAAATCACGATTTCCCATTGAGCCAAAAAAATTTAGGTGTACTTGTTTTGTTCGTCCATATTTAACGAAATTAGATCCTAAATCATTGAGATGTATTTTCTTAGGGTACTCTCGTGTGCAAAAGGGTTATCATTGATATTGTCCTGATTTGAATAGATATGTTGTGTCTAGAGATGTCACGTTCTTTGAGGATACACTTTTTACTCCATCGGTGTCGTCTACGAGTCAAGGGGATGAGGAGGATTTCTTTATTTATAAAATTGTGAGTGCTCTGTCTTCGCCTAGTACATCTGAGTCTGACTCTGTCCCTCTTAGTGCTCTGTCTTCCCCTATTATTTAAGTATACTCGAGAAAGCCACAACCTCCAAGTGGTTGTCTAGTTTCTGCTAATCCTCCTTCATCTGATCAAAATCAAGTGATGAATTTCCTATTGCTCTTCGTAAAGGTAAATGTACTTGTACTTACTCAATTTCTTCTCGTGTCTCTTATGCAAACTTTTTGTCTTCAACAATGTCTTTCATTTTAAGTCTTGATTAAGTCTCGATTTCGAAAACAATTCCTGAAGCCTTATCCCACTCTAGTGCGATCCAATGATGGACGTGATTCATGCCTTAGGTGACAATGGTACATTGCAGTTAGTTCCTCTTCCTGCTGGCAAGAAGGTTGTCGGATGTAAATGGGTGTTTGCCGTTAAGGTTAACCCTGATGGGTCTGTCGCTCGCTTAAAGGCTCGGCTTATTGTGAAAGGTTATGCTCAAACGTATGGGGTTGATTATTTTTATACATTTTCTCCTGTTCCTAAGCTTACCTCAGTCAGGTTATTCATCTCTATGGCAGCTTCTCACAATTGGCCTTTGAATCAGCTTGATATTAAGAATGTGTTCTTGCATAGTGATCTATAGGAGGAAGTGTATATGAAGTAACCACCTGTTGCTCACGGGGAAAGAGGTAAAGTATGTCATATTCTAAAATCTTTGTAGGATTAAAGCAAAGTCCACGCGCTTGGTTTAGGAAGTTTAGTCAAGCAGTTGAGCGATTTGGAATCCCAAGTCTTTAGGAAGTTTAAATATTTCTTGGGGATTGAGGTGTTAAGAAATAAGAAGGGAGTCTTCCTATCACAGAGAAAATATGTGCTTGATTTACTATCAGAGACAGACAAGTTGGGAGCTAAGCCTTGTAATACTTCAATGTTGCCTAGTGATCAGTTTACTAAGGAGGGAGAGTCATTTGAAGACCCTGAGTGGTATAGGAGGTTAGTTAGAAAACTAAATCATCTTACAGTAACATGACCTGACATAACTTACTCAATGAGTATTGTAAGTCAGTTCATGACTTTTCCTACTGTGGATCATTAGGCAGCAGTGCAACAAATTTTGTGTTACTTGAAGATTGTGCCTGGACGTGGGATCCTATATAAAAATCACTATCATATAAAGGTGAAATGTTTTTAGATGCTGATTGGGCAAGGTCGAGAGATGATAGAAGGTCGACTTCTGAATATTGTGTTTTTGTGGGCGGTAACCTGGTTTTATGAAAAAGTAAGAAACAGAATGTTGTTTCACGGTCGAGTGCTGAATCAGAATATCGAGCTATGGCACAATCAGTATGAGAAGTAGTGTTGATACATCAACTCATGGATGAGTTAGACTTCAAGATTTCAACTCCGATCAAGTTGTGGTGCGATAATCAAGCTGTTATGCATATCGCCTCGAATCTAGTGTTTCATGAGCGAACCAAGCATATTGAGATCGATTGTGATTTTGTTCGTGAGAAAATACAGCAAGGGTTGGTATCTACTGTATATGTGAAGACATGGGATCAATTAGGAGACATTTTCACGAAGGGGTTGATGGATTACGGATGGATTATCTTTATAACAAGCTGGGGATGATTAACATATATGTTCTAGCTTGAGGGGGAGTGTTAGAGTTGAGCCGTCATTTAGTTAGGGTTTATTATGAGTTGTGTCCTTTATTGTCATTTCCCATTCCTAGTTAGGGTTTCTCCTCAAGTCTATATATATGTGTAATCGCTTCATTGATAAATGAGAAGAATAGATTATTTGTGTCACTATTAAATGTTTACAACAACTACACCAAGAGAAATATATGATTCTGCCTTGCCTATTGCACCTCAGTTAGCCGTGTGCAACTTTCCTACTACATCTAATCATGGTCATTCTCTTTGTATTCATGATGATCGTGCATAACTAGAAGTTGGTCAAGATTTACCACAGCAAATGGACACTAATTGCTTCATATTTATATCCAACATCTTAAGTTGCAAACCTCCTTTGCAAATGAAGTATCTAATGATACTAATCTCACTTATATCTATCATTTGCCTTTTCAATCTGGTGCAACAGTCATTACTGCTCTTTGGAGGTCTGATAAATGTCACAGGCCTCTATGAATTAAGACTATCACTACAAAATATTACAATATGTTAAGCCCTCAAATTTACTAATATCCCTCATCCTATTAGTAAATAATTTTCTTATGGCAGATTATCTCCACTACCTACCAACCATCATGAATGAATCTACTATCTTTGAGCCTTTATTTAAATCATCGGGCAATTAAGTTCAGCCATTGAAGGGATGCAATGAATGATGAGATTGAAGCCACAAAAAGGTCTAGAACATGAAGTGTTGTACCTTTCTCATTTGGTCACCATTCAATATGTATCAAAATGGTCTATTTGGTGAAATACAAACCAAATATCTCACTGGATAACAAAAAATGAAGGGAGAAACAATCAGACACCTTCTCTTCTATAGCCAAGATAGTCAAACTACACTTGCTGATTAGTCTCTCTACATCATTTAGTTGGAACCTTTTTCAGATGGTGATAGCTCTCAAATAGAGCACATTTTAGGCTATTATAGTTTTGCATTATTCTGAAGATTAGAGGAAATAAACAGGTAAAAATAGTAAATTACACGTAAAAACTAATGGAAGTTGCATTCATTCATAATTTAGCATCACAAGCGCAGCTTTGCGATTTAAGTACAAATATTGAATAAAATGTGCTAAAATATTATGCAATGCAGGAATACGCAGAACGTTTATGCGGAAATGATGAATCAATGCGAACGGTGACCTACTCAGTGGAATCGCACATTTTCAAGGAAGTCGCGTTCGAAGAATTACGCCAACAAGGAAATAAATAAAGAATCAATCAAGCAGTTAAGAGAGCGTCAATGAAAAAAATCTCTATGAAAATCAAGTGATCCTGCATTAATGAAGATTTTCCAACTCACCTCAATTTGCTGACCAAGTAATTCATCTCTATAAATAGCAAGAGGGAAGCCAAGGTTCTGTAAGCTGGTCGGTTGGCCAAACGCCAATCTCAAAGAAAAGCATCTGGTTGTGTTCGTGGAAGCCGATGACAAGAGAACTGTACACTTTACAACCGCACCAATTCCAACTTTTATTTTTTTTTCTTATGAGTAGTTATAGTTGTGAACATTTAGTAGTAGTAATAAAATTGGCTAATTTTTTCTTTCTACTTGTGTTTATTGGGATGCTGCGTTATAAGAGTTTTTGGTGAGGATTCATTTGTAGAAGCATGTTAGGAGTGTAGGTTATTATGTTTTACACTGTTATATTTTTATCTAGTATGCATGCATCGATTAGCTACCCACGCATGTAGCCTGCAGCGAGTTCGAAAGAAGAAACTGCAGGATGATCTAGTATGCTACGTTAAGATTGGGTGAAAAGCTTTTCACCATTCAAAGTGTTAGGAATAACCTTACTAGCGCTTGTGTTGCCCTGAGTTAGTATGGAGATTGCAGCAAAAGCTGGGTCTGCCATAAATCATTAAGTGCGGAAGTACTTATTAGGATAGAGAAGCATGAAACTTAATAACTAGTTTCGCACCTTTAACATCTTCTATAGTTGTCTTCTTATCACTAATCATTGCATTCACGTTTACTTATTGTTAGCATCCATGTTTAACCACTGTTAGCATCCATAATAAAAACACAGAACAACTTCAAACCCATTCTTTACTTTATTTGCATAACTCTCTTATTAATAGTATTAGTTCTAGACATCAATCCCTATGGAGAACGATAAAATATAAATACTTATCACTTACTACATTTTGACCGCGTATACTTACGCATAAGCGATTTCGAGTCACACTTAGCAATAGGTTATAATTTGAGTTAATTACTGTACACTTATATTAGCACCCGGATCGTTAGTCAAGTTTTTGGCACCATTGCCGGAGATTGATTAATTAGAATTAGTATTACTAAGGTGAGAGTAGTTTTTATCGATTTAAAGGTTAAATACTTGTATTTAAGGGGAACCGAGATTCAAGGCAATACAACCAACAAGGAAAAAAGTTTCAATCACATTAACAAAAGTACGAGTGTCAAAGATGGCATTTTATCACTTTGCAAATCAGCAATGGAGCAACAACACTAATCCACAACAAACACGTTTTTACATCAATAAGGCTATGCAAAAGAGACCAGCACAACAAATTTCTATTCAGCATATCCTAACTCGGAACAACAGTCGCAGTTTGGGAGAGATCATAGCAGCTTTTTTCAGCATCAATTCGATCTACCGGGAGATCACAGCAACATAAGCCATACATGGGCGGCTAAGAGTCATGAACCTAGGGATCCGATGTACAATCATGGGCAATTTCTGAAAGACATTACATAAAATAAGAAAATCAGCTAAGACGAAAGCAATGGATGAAGGACAATGGTATCATACCATAACCTCAACAGCCCAATCAAGAGCACAAACAATCTTTGAATACAATCACAGACGAAAGCACTGCCAGCAACGTAAGAACATAAAAAACATATCTAAGCACCGACGTACTTAATAGGGCATCAGCAGTGGATTTTTTTGGTGAGACTGAACTCTCCTAGGAAGATTTTTGGCTAGCCATGATTGAACGAGGAAAAGAGGCCGAGGCATTGCAGCGGGCAGTAGAAATAGACAGAGAACAAAGGAGACGTTTTCAGCTACAGGAGGAAGCTTGGGCAAGCTTCGCCACCCTAGCCACTCTGGAGGCTGATATCATAGAATGCGTTGGGGAAGAAAGCGAAGAAGGTTCCAATGTTGACAATGAGTAAGTTTTGAGTGACGAAATCCAAAGCGAGGATGAAAATTCTCAAACAGTTAGCATGGTGAGTAATGAACCTGTTGAGCCAATTATTAAGATCCCAGATCAAACCAACAAGAGAGATGCAGAGTCAACTAGTCAGTAGGAAAATAATGTTAGCACGCTAAACCATGGGCTACTCGCAATAGTACCCGTAGTTTTTACGCTATCAACACCGCATACACAATAAGAATTGATTAGTCGAGGAAGTGACACATGGGTAATTAAATTGAGCTTCAATTTGATGCTCCACACCCTATCAACACTAAGAGTGGTAGGAAATACACGCATTAAGGCACACGACGGAGAAAGGCAAGAGAAGGCTATCAAAGATGGCTACGCTCCGAAGATATATAAATGGCCCAATGAAGAACAAATTGTACCAGACAGAATTAGCAAAAGAGTTTCGTCCAGGTCCTGCTCAACAACATTCATGGAATGCGAATATTTGGTATTTCTGACTTTGTGCAAAATTTTACAGTAATTTTTAGGATAGGAAGTTTTTTTTTCCATTTATGCAATTTTCCTTTTCACTTATTTCCTTTAATTTTTTAATGCATAGTTTTAGAAAGGATGTGGTACGATTCTAAAGAAATCTCTACAAAAAATTTAAAATTTCCTATTGTGATTATTTCATTCCTTACACATGGATTTCTGAAATCTTTTGAAAAAATTATATAAACCATGTTTAAGGAAGTGTCGATCACCACGTTTTGAGCCTTCGTCGTAAGAAATCTCAAGTTCTCATTCTTACCATGACTTCCAATCGCAAAGTCTATAGTAAGACCATTAAGGGAAAGATGTTTAACAAGCGCAACGATTTTAATATTCGATGCCTCCAAAGCGTGGAATTAAGAAATTAACAGCTATTGAGCAATTGAGATGGTAAGAGTATTTCAATCTAGTGATGAACGCACGAACTGAGTGGGTGCGGCAATTTTATGCAAATCTGAATGAGGAAAGACAACTGTTCTCAAGAGTTGAAGGTCAACTAATTGATTGTCGAGCAGTCGCATGAAACAAAGCACTCGGATCACCTAATGTTCCTGGAACATATTGTCAGCAATTGGTTAACTCACCCACTGATGAGCAAATGCAAGAAAGCCTGATATTGATTGGAGTAATTGGAGCAGCATGGAACAGTCCAACATCATTCCAAGCATCCATGGTTACAGAGGACCTTCAGAATTGGTTGACACTTATCAGAACATCTATAATGCCCTCAACCAACAGAGAACTAATTAGGAAGGAGCAAAAAATGTTGTTATTTGCAATCAAGCTTGGAATGCATATCAACTTAGGAAAAATTCTAGAAGCACAAATGCAGCGCTATGCTGAAAACATGCAAGATTCCATGTACTTCCCGTTCGCAATAATGCAACTATATGTTGATCAGGACATTAGGCCGCAACGTCGTGATATGGTTAAACGCATTTCTCAAACAAATGAGGATGATGCAAAGGGAAGACAGAGCATGGGAGAAGGAGTTACTGTAGTCGAGCTAGTAGAAAAGATAAATAAGCTCTATGCAATTACACAGAGATATTTAACTTATGCAGAAGAGCACGATGAGCTCTTTATGGTCAACATGGTAGCACTAGACGAGTACTTAGAATGGCCAGAATTTCCAAAACAAATACTCAATTCGGAGCAAGGAAAAGGCAATATAGGCGGCAACGCAAACACTTAGATGGAAGTCCGATCTCTTATTTACTTGAAGCATTTTGTTCCTTTAACTATGCATTGCATTGGTAGTCGTAATTTTAATTTTATAGGGTCATGCATTTGATTTATTAGGATGCAATTTCTTCTATTTCCTTTATAATTAATTTTATAAAATCAGCAATTTCCCTTTGAAAGATTAAGTTAGCATTATTATCGCAAATCTAGGTTTTAGTAGGGAACTCTCTTTCAATTGGAAGAATTCTTAAATTCCCCTAGATCCAAACCTAACATTAGAATAGTCCCTATCATGAATGATAGAAAGAACTAGAATTCACAAGTCGTCTTAGAGCTTGAGATAGAGTATCGGATTCATAGAAATAGCTAAAATTGGAAGAACTAAGCCTCACCTTCATTGAGGACAATGAAGCCTTTAAGTTTTGGGGTGAGAGTAGCCCGAAGAGTGAATGCTGAAAAGAAAGAGCGATCAAGAGCAGCATGTCAAAAAAAATAAATAAATAATAAATAAATATCAAAACATTCTGGGCATAATTAAGACATTAAGCGAGAATAAGCCATAGGATTTTCATTACTCCACTGTTCACTATTAGCGCAAGTTAAAACTTTCCATTGCTTAAATTAGATGTTTTATGCTTAAATGGAACCTTTTAAGAACTACGGATTGCATAAATGAGTACAACCTGATAGGAATTCGACAAGCATAAGCCTCGAAGGATCAAGGAACCTAATTAGCAGCCTTGGCACAATGTTTTGGGCAAAATTAGTTGTAGAAGTAATTATGTACAATAGATTGGGTAATGAGAAATAATTATGTCGAGGAATGATCTGTCAGTCATGGTAGGGAGGATTTTAAGGCAGAACCTGAATCTTTGGGAAAGTTTGAAAGTTAAAAAGAGAAAAAGTTTTATGCTAAGATTATGAAATGCGATAAGAACTGCTTGGTTGAGCTCGAAAGGAGGAAAAGCTGATTAAACAAGAATGGCTAGCTAATAGACTATGTATTACTTGGGACAAGCTATGGTTTAAGGTTGTGGGTTTGATAGCTCTCAAATAGAGCACATTTTAGGCTATTAAAGTTTGCATTATTCTGAGGATTGGAGGAAATAAGCGAGCAAAAATAGTAAATTGAGAGTAAAAACTAATGAAAGTTGCATTCATTCACAATTTAGCATCACAAGCGCAGCTTCGCGATTTAAGTACAAATATTGAATATATGCGCAAAAATATTATGCAATGCAGGAATACGGAGAACGTTTACTCGGAAAGGATGAATCAATGCGAATGGCGACCTACTTAGTGGAATTACACATTTTCAAGGAAGTCATGTTTGAAGAATCACGGCAATAAGGAAACAAACAGAGAATTAATCAAGCAATTAAGAGAGCATCAATAAAAAAATTTCCAGCGAAAATCAATAGATCTTGCATTAATGAAGATTTTCCAGCTCACCTCAACTTGGTGACCAAGTAATTCATCTCTATAAATAGCAAAAAACCATCTGGTGGTGCTCGTGAGAGCCGATGACAAGGGGACTGCACACTTTACAACCGCACCAATTCCAACTTTTATTATTTTTCTTATGAGTAGTTATAGTTGTGAACATTTAGTAGTAGTAATAAAATTGGCTTATTTTGTCTTTCTACTTGTGTTTATTGCTATGGTGTGTTATAGGAGTTTTCGGTGAGGATTCATTTGTAGAAGCATGTTAGGAGTGTAGGTTATTATGTTTTAGACTGATGTATTTTTATTTAGTATACATGCGTCGATTAGCTACCCACGCATGTAGCCTACAACGAGTTTGAAAGAAGGAACTGCATGATGATCTAGTATGCTACGTTAGGATTGGGAGAAAAGCTTTTCACCATTCGAAATGTTAGGAATAACCTTACTATCGTTTGCATTGCTCTGAGTTAGTATGGAGATCGCAGCAGAAGTTAGGTCTGCCATAAATCATTAAGTGTGGAAGTACTTATAGGATAAGAAAGTATGAAACTTGATAACTAGTTCCGCACCCTTAACATCTTCTATAGCTGTCTTCTTATTACTACTCATTGCATTCATATTTACTTATAGTTAGCATCCATATTTAATCACTGTTAGCATCCATAATCAAAACACAGAACAACTTCAAACCTATTTTTTACTTTATTTGCATAACTTTCACATTAATAGTATTAGTTCTAGACATCAATCCCTGCGGAGAACAATAAAATATAAATACTTATCACTTGTTGCATTCTAACTGCGTATACTTGGGCGTAAGCGATTTCGAGTCACATTTAGCAATAGGTTATGCTCTGAGTTAATTACTGTACATTTATATTAGCACGCGGAATGCCAATCAGATGGATATAAATAACGTCTTTCACAACGACAACTTATCCATGCAAGTATACATGGCCTTTCCCATGGGGTATTATTCTGATAAAAATTCAAAGAACTGTACACCATTGGTTTGAAACCCTCATAAGTCCATATATGAACTTAAGCAAGCCTCAAGGTAATGGTTTAAGAAGTTCTCTATTGCCTTATTAACTGTCGATTTCTTATAGTCTAAAGCAAATTACTCTATTTTTATTAGAGGACCAGGTAGCTCATCTGTCGTTTATGTTGATGACATACTTCTGACTTGACCATCGTTGATTGAAGTTAATCGAGATAAAGATCATTTTAAAGGTCACTTTTATTTAACGATCTTGGTAAAACCAACTATTTTCTAGCCCTAGAATTATCTCGGTCTTTCGAAGGAGTATATGTTACACTGAAGAATTATTGTCTTTTAATCATTGAATACCATGGATTGCTAGCATCGAAACAAGTTACTCAACCAATGGTACCAAATGTCAAGTTGTATGCACAAAGTGGTGTTTATCTTGACATAAAACCTGCTATAGAATTTTGTAGACTGGTCAGCAGGCTACTTTATTTGCAGATTTAGAGACCCAACATCACGTTTTATCTTTACTGTTTCAACTAGTTTGTTGCAAAGCTAACTCTCGAACACCTTTGGGCAGCTAACTATCTGTTGTGTTACCTTAGAATATTCTAGGACATTGCTACCACTGATTTCCAGTTAAAAGCCTTCACTGACTCAGATTGGGGGCATGTCCCAATTCTTGTTGTTTTATAACTAGATGTTGGGTGTTTTTTGACAATTAGTTGGTCTCTTGGAAGACAAAAAAGCAACCAATTGTGTCTCGGTCTTCTATCGAGACTGAGTATCGCTCCCTAGCTAACGTTACTAGTTGATATAGATCTAGTATGACTTGATTAATTAATAGATTTAATTCATTAATGCACAAGTATACACAATCTGTAATCAAGTGATGAGTATGTTTAAATCGTTCTCTGCATGGACTATGAACTTACTATTCAACTTATCAATTCGGAATCAAGTGCAAGAAAAGTAAAAGAATTTGAGCGTTGGTTTTTAGAGATTCTTCACATTCAACCAAAGGGAAGAACGTGCTTTAAAATGTGTGTTGAGAGTTAAGGCTATAGTTAAGGTACTTGCTGGGGGCTCGGAGGACCACGCAATGCTCGCCTTTAAAATACTCTAGTGAAATGTAATCAAAGTAAATTTAATTATGCGTGTCTCGACCCTAGATTGTGCAAGTATAAACATCCTTTGTTGAAGCAAGTTTTAAATAAATTACAGGTCAACTCCATAGGGATTTTGAGTCATGTTAAAATTAGAATTAATAGCAAGAGTCAGGTTGGTGGGATATTGTTGTGATGGAGCTATAACTACGGTTGTAGAAATAAATGAGGGGGCGAAATAACAATGAGCTTGATAAAATGAAATTGTAATAATGCAAAGAGTCTAAATGTGCACTTAAATCGATTAAAAGGGCATCGAAAGGGAGTTGGGACTTTCAGGTAATACGCTGTAGCGATAAGGCTTAACGGTGAGAAGCAAACTACTGATTTGCTCTACACAAACTCTCTCGAGCTCTAACATCTAAATAACAACAGAGCCAACAACACTAGTAAAAACCTTATTTCTAAGAGTTCTTTAAATTGCAAGTAAAAGCTTAACAAACTTAGTGTTAGATATGCAAGTTCGCTCTATTCCTTTTCTCTCGCAAGTGAAATAAAGTTAATACAAATGGTTAAATAAATGGAATGTATTTTAAGTTAATACAATAAGCATTTAAAGTTTGTCATCTCCCTTCCTCTTTGCTATAGCAAACTACCCTACTTGCCTATTTTTTTCTAACAATAAATTTAGCTACTCATAATACAAAGAAAACTTAAAACAATAAGAGAAACAACATCCATCTTCATCAAATCACTAAATAAGCAAGAGTTTACTGTAGAAAAGCAAGTAAAGAACAAAGATAACAAGTTTAAAAGGGCCCTGGTCGGAATCACAAGCTTACAACTCTGAACAGCTCCTGGAATACTATTGGAACAACACTAGTTAACTACAAACTACACAAGAAAATGGCTGGAAAAGGAAATACAAGTTAACGGGACAAAGCTCCGGGAAAAATGCTCCGGCATAGCTAAGTCCCAAAACGAAAAACTAAGGCTAAAATATTGATCGAAAAACTGAAAAAATGGAAGGATGTTTCGATCTTGACTCTCTTTCTTCGAAGATGAAGTTAGCTATTTATAGCGCAACCGAAAATCACTACTCCACATTTTGAAATTCTCTACTCCACGATCTGACATTCTCCTGCTCCACGATCCGCGTTTTAGCTTTTGCCAGAGTGATTAAGAAGCAACGGCTAGGATTGAAAGGCTTCTCTCGGATCTTCAACACGCGTCTTTTGCTTCGATAATTTTCGAGAGCCATTCTCATTGGGAGTTCCCTTCACCACCACGATTCCTTATGCTCAACATCATGCTTCGCTCTTCAAATTGCTGCAGAAAAATAGAAATATCAATCCTTATAAATTGAAATAAAAGAATTCACTCATTCATGCATTTTTGCTACGGCAAACCGCTAAAATGTTACCCTAGTAAAAAAACTAAAGTATAATTCAGTTTTAGTCAAATCCTTATGCTAAAGCGAACAAGAAAGTAGATTCTTAACTAATTGTAGCGAAGTTTACGTGAATAGTTATTGCCCTAAGCTATTTAACTCTCAATTCTTGAGAGCTATCAGTAATCATGGGAAGAACGTCAGACATTTATTAGGGACAATGTTGCGGTAAGTAGAAATTGTCATACTTCACTCAACCAATGTTTGCTTCCGCCTTCATTCACACTGAGCTCCAACTCTAGTCGCAAGTGAATGTAGCTATCTAAACAATCCATCACATGCAGTAGTGGAATGTTTATTTCTAAACTCTTCCTAAGTACATAAGAAAGCTTATGTTAACCCATTGAACACGTGAAATAGACTTAAGTTGTTTCTTCTCCCGAAGTAAACAACCGACAAGCTAATGTTGATGGCCGGTCGACACTCACTATATATTAAGACCCTAATTTAACACGATTCAATTAACAACTTCCTTATACCCCTAATACTTGCTTCTACAATCCCATTTTTTTTTAACCTTTGCCTAATGACATTAGCTCATATTTGTGATTAGTAAAGGAGAAATAAATATAGATAAATAGTAAGACATCGTGAATAAAATAAGATGATTATATTGAAAGAAAAACTGCAAACTGCAAAATTAGAAAGTCTAACTATGAAAGTAGTAAAAACTTCTGGAAACTAAATGACAGCAGCTAGTTGTTGAACATGGTAAAATAATCGATGCCCTTCTTCTCTTCCGAGTTTATCTTTTATAGCTCTTATTAGGGTTTGATAATTGCGGCTTGAGAAAGGAATTAGGGCTTTTATATGTGATTCAAGTCTCTTTGGAAAGATCTTCAACATTTGAATGTCTTGTGAGATCTCAGATTTTTCGCGACTTTATTATAGATTTTCGTCTGATCCTTGCTTCTAAATGCGTAATGCTTCGCTTCGTAGTGCTTACCAGACCTCTTTTCATCTATTTGCTTTTGTTCCTGTAAAATAATAATTAACTTAGCAAGCGGCTTTTCTCAATCCATGTTTAATGCCTATTCTCTCTAATCATATGGCTTTCTCCTAGATTCCTTCTTTCCGTTCCCAATGCATACAACATTGCATCGATATTGATTTACCTTTATTTAATGATATTCTAAACTTATGATTGGTATAGTTTATCAATCACACCCGAGAATTATCATAAAATAAGCTTAAATATTTACTATGCTTGAGAGTTATCACTAGTGAAATTTTATGGATCCATATTCTTCTTCGAGACTTGGTCATTGATTCACCTGCTTCTATCTTGCTTTTCTGTGATATTTTAGCAGCTATTTCGATATCATCCAATCCTACTTTTCGTGAAAGAACCAACACACATAGAAATCGATTGCCACTACGTATGAGACAAGCTTGATCAAGGTGCCATCAAACTTCTTCTTGTTTGGTATAGCTCTCATCTTGATGACGTGTTCACCATGGCACTTCTAACTGCTACTCTACATGGCTTAATGACTTCAATTAATGATTCTAATGGAAGGTAATTGTTGACACGAATTGAAGTTGTTGTGAAGGTAATCATTGACATCGATTGAAGGCAATGAGTGATACTATAGTGACACTAATTGGCAATCAGTGACACTGATTGAAACCAATTGATGACACTGATTGAAATCAATCGTTGTACAATCGATTGAACTAATCTCATATTAGACATATTGACAATTTATGTCGACGTCAATTGATGACACTTAATAAAGTCATTTGATGACACTTATTAAAATTCGTTTGTGCACAATTGATTGGACTAATTTCATATTTGTCATATTTGCAATCAATTACACTAATTGGAGCTAGTCGATGCGCGGTCAATTAAACTAATCTCAAAATTTCCATACATGCAATAACATAAGTGATTGAAGTTAATCGATGACACTTATTAAAACCAATCAATGACAGTAATTGAAGTCAATCAATGTTGGATTGATTAAACCGACTCATTAACACATATTGAAGCAAATCCGTGACATTAATCATAGTTAATCGACGTTACTGATTGAACTCAATCAGTGACACTAATTAAAAAACTATTGGTTAAACTTAATTATTGATATTGATTAAAGTCTATTAAAAACAAGGTTAGTGTTGATAACTCTATCGAGTATATTACAGACTTCAACTTCTCTGCTAGAATAAAAAGTTCAAACCTAAAATAGAATAATCTCACAGATTTTAAGCAAAAATGTGATTTAAAGTAATATTTTATTTATGTATATTTATGAATATCCAGAGCTTACATATATTTTGACCATTCTCATGGAACAACTACATAACCATACAATTACACTGTCAAAAAAATCGATAAAAATTTAATTTTTAAGTAGATGAGCATCATGATATATTTCTAACCTACTAAATATTTGAAGTCTAAATATTAGAAACGACTTCAAAAGACAAAGGCATATCCTGTTCCTTTGTTCTTTATTCTTAGCTCCTTCCTCCTAATTACTCATAATCAGCAACTTTAGGGAAGCTTGGAATACAACGATGCAAGCACAATTAATATCTAAAGAAACATTCTAATTCACAGAAACAGGTTCCATAATCCAAACCAGCATACCTATTTACAAGCACAAACAAACCCAGCCAAACAAGGTTCTTGAAGACCAGAAAGACAGACAATGCTAAAGCAAAAAAAGAAAACAAAAAAAACAAAAAAAACCCTATTATGCATGTTTGTTTAAACATTATTAATTATTACAGGCCTACCATTTTCCTCGAGCGACGATGGCAGGGAAGCAGAAGGAAGTTACTAGAAGATTACCGGGCAGTTCGGCGAAATGGGAAGAAACTGAATGTTTGACACCAAACTATCAACAACTTCCAAAGCCTCTAAGCTGGATCAAGAAGGAGAATCGGTCAAGTAAACACCACGGTACTACTCGTAGTAGGTTCAGGGTGCAAACATGTCATTTCTGCGTGTTCTTCCAGACCTTCAGGGTGGTAATGAAGCATTTCTTTCCACATCCTCTCTCGTATCATTTCTTCTCCAAGTTCCTCATCAATGTCGAGATCGATCGGTACTTGAGCTGGAGGATTGCTATTTGGATCATACAGTGGGGACATGTAAGGATGTTGCAATGCTTCAGTGACACTAATCCTCTTTGATGGGTCAAAGACAAGCATCTTTTGTAGCAGATCGATTGCAAGAGGGTGTGCGGTCGGATAAAGACGGGAAAGCGGAGCCCCAGGAGAGTATGGCAGGGATTTTATGTACCTCCTTGCTTTTTGATTGTCTATGAACTCAAGATCTTCCTCTCTCTGGCTACCCAGTATGTTAATTATCAATTTGAGTTGATTCAAACATTCGGTACCGGGGAAGATAGGTTTCCTACCTAGAAGCTCGGCAAAGATGCATCCTACAGACCACACATCAATTGATGTCCCATAATTCTCACAGCAAAGCAACAGTTCTGGGGCTCGATACCAGCGAGTTACGACATACTCTGTCATAAATTGGTTCTTGCCGTTGCTAGTACGTGCCAACCCGAAATCACATATCTTGAGATCACAATTTGCATTGACAAGGAGGTTCCCAGGCTTCAAGTCTCGATGTAGAATGTTTGCAGAGTGCAGATATTTCAAGCCTCTAAGCAACTGCCCCAAGAAGTTTGAATGAGTGAGCAAAAAAGGGTCAAGTGAAAGAGGAAATTCAAATGTTACACAAGTTTTGCATTACAAATATGCACATTGGAAATAGCTCAAATTAAATTGTAAATCATTTAGTCTTTTTTATTCTTATTCAAGAATATTTGGAGGTGGAAATTTGAACCTATATTGTAATCTCATTATTACTAGGCTATGAGGCATCTGCTCTTGTTGACAGTATTCATTCAGTCTTCTAACTTTAACAAGATTCATTTAATTCATTCAAACTTCGAATTACTTTTATTTAGACTTGTAGTTAAACTTATTAATAGAATAACAATGTGGCGTCCAATTGATTGTCACATCATGCAACTTAGCAAAAATTAATCTAATATGCATTCCACATCGAAATGTCATTAATTGCATTTATGGAAGGTAGTAAATAGAAAACACAATCCAAACAATTAAAACCTTTTAATGTTTAGAATCTTAGATACTAAATAAATACAACTTTCAAAGAAGATTTGGGACTAAATTTATAATTTAGTTAAAATTGACTGGATTTCAATCATAGAGGTCTAGATCTATGTCAAGGTCATAGTGATTGATGTGCCCAAGAGTAAACACAATCATCATAACATGACATGTCCAAGGCATTCTAAATATACCAACAACCACAAGGTCTGTGGTTCGAGTTCCCCAACCCCATCTACTAAAAAAAAAACCTGTCCAAGGACAATTTGAGGCAAATAATAATAACTATGACAAAATGTTGCAAATTAGACTCGGAACTATAAAAGCTGTGGCATGCATGGCAATTCAGCATGGCCACAGTCAGTTCAGTTGTCTACTGTTTCTCACTATTTGACATTAATAATTAACAATTCAACTGATCAAATGAAAAAAACTTCCTATACTACGGTAGTGTTGATACTACTCCCATTTATTATCAGTTATATCGACATCGTTTAAGAAAGATGTAGGGTCCAACAAAATTCAGTATTTATTGATTAAGCAATAGACTATGCACTACATGAGTATTATAGTTTTTTTTTCCATCAAATGGATACATACTACTACAACAAAAATCCGTATCTTGGCATGATACGAGAACAACCGAATGCTCAGAGTAAAGAGAATGTAACAATGAAACAAAGTTATTATACCAGCATGCAGATCTAGATTTTGTCAAAACATAAATTAGCAAATGCTAAAAATAGTAAGAAAGTTACTATACCACACCAAAATATGAATAACGGATGATAAATAACACAGATGCTGGTAACAACTTAGAGCAACATGGGATTTTTTCTTTAGTAAGAAAAACAAACATCGAAACGAAACAGAGCAATATGAGAACAAAACAGAACAATTCACAGTTGCTTATCAAATAAATAGAATAATTTAGCTGAATGCAGTTGAAAACAATATCACAATGTTCTAAAGAGATATTCATATAAAAAGAAATGTACCATACTAGTATCAATTAACAAGTAATGATAACAAATAATAATACGATTCAGATAAACAAGGACTTTGTTTTTTCAAAGTACAAATATGAAGTAACGCTATATAACAATAAACTAACTGAAGAAAAAAGCTAAAAATAGCAAACCTGAAAGAGGAAATATTGGCAGTGATCATTGGAAAGAGTCTGAGAAGACTTAATAATCTGATGAAGATCTGTATCCATCAGTTCATAAACCAAATAAACATCTTTAAAGCTTCTCCTATGGATAGGCATCATCACATCTTTCAAACATATCACATTTTCGTGGCGGAGATGCCTAAGGAGCTTCAATTCACGCAAAGTCCGTAGAGCATCGATACGATTCTCAAACGCATTATGTATCCTCTTTATGGCAACTTTCTCATTGGTCTCCCTATTCACAGAAGAACACACAATACCATATGCCCCTCGACCAATAGGCTTGATGGGTACATATTTAGTATCAATCTCAAACAATGTCTGCCACATTGAATAGTAATGCTTCCCTTGGGAGCCAACCCCATTTGGAGGCTTAACTGGCGTAGCCATTTCCTGGAAATCAAAGGAAAAACTAACAAAATTCACTTCCTAAATAAACGAATATCTTCAAAATCAGCTATGAAAATTAAGCAAGACCATCAAGAATAAAGCTAAATCCAGAGAAGAACAGTCACCTATAAGCCAAAATTACAGAAAAAAACAATAGGCACCGTTTTGAGAAGTAACTTACCAATCACCACTTGTGCTTAGAGGAGCAAAATTCTCCAGTGAAAAAGGGGAAAAGGGTAACAAAAAAAAAAGTCAAGTTCTCGTCCTCAGATTCCTGCTACATCGATTTCTGAAATCCCCAACCACACGAACTCTAAGCGTGTAAAAAAAAGTAGACCCAACTCAAAATTAAGCCCCAAAACCTTGAAGAAAGTGGAAAAGAGTAGATCCCATGGCGGAATCAGCAAGATTAGAGAAACCCCATGTGGGGAAAAGAGGGGAAAACCCTAAATTAGCAGAAACCCAGTTGGAATTGAAGCAGAAAAACAAGGAATCGAGTGAATTGTGATTGTAGAAGTGGGAATTTTTGCTAATTCGATCCGGTTTTCAAATGGGTCGCAGTCAACGAGGACTGGAAATGATTTTTTGTGGCGCTCGCTCGATTGATGTCGATGATGCTTGATTTGTTGCGATGTGCGGCCAATTACGAGCTCACGCGCGCGGGTTTGATTCGGGTTCGGCAACAATAATGGAATTTGGATTATTACCCGATTGAAAATTAATCTTTGTTCTTGGTGGGACCCATTATCTTGCACTGATATCGATGGAGAAATATCTGGTCGATTTTATGAAGATGTCCATAAAATATATGGATAATGTTTGGATTTTTACCTTACCAAGATCATTAAACAAATTTCTATTTTTGAGTTAAACTGCTTATAATTTGTAAATTGATCAGTTTTTTTTTTTAACGCACATTTCATCATCAACCAACCAACAAACAGATATAATCATTAAGAAATATTGAGTTCGAATTCTCCTACCTTCAATTGTTGTAATTTAAAAAAAATAAATCAATACAATCAATCTCTCAAAATAGAGCTCACATCACGAGAGACCCTTCCAAAAATCAACATTCTCCTCCACTAAAAAGGAGGAAGCAATCCAATAAAAAGAACTGAGTATATCTTACCTAACCAAAGTATCAATTGTTCTATTACAAACTCTACTACAATAAGAAAAACTAACAATCCATAACGTAGACGAGAATCTATTATTATCAACAAGAACATTGTTGAACTCAGAAAAATCTTGGAAGTCATCAATAATAGAATCAATAACCATTGAAGCGTTGGACTCAACAAGAATAGGGGGAAGCCACAAAATATTAGACTCAACAACATGCTCTTCTTGTGCATACAGGTGGAGCTCCGTGTGGAATGTTGATTGCTCCCCTATGATTAAAATAGGGACTTGGACTGTTATTTCCAATGGCATTTCCTTAAGGTATAACATTTATAATAGAGGAATTGATATGGAGGTTACTTGTCCGTTATGCAGAAAAGGTAGAGAGTTGAATATTCATATCCTTAAAGATTGCAAAGTGTCTTTTATAATCAGGAAGGAGATCTTTCCTGGGTTTAAAGACCTTTTTAGTAAGTTTTTGGGGAATGTGGCGCCAGGGAAAATTTTCGGGAGAAAATTTGCTCTAGAGTTGCTAAGGAAGATCTTATAATTATGATTTGGAGTATTTGGAACTTGAGAAATAAGTGTATTAATGAATATAGGATTTAAAATACCTTGATCTCCAAATGTCTATTTTTAAAGTAATTAATTCTTGTGATGTGTCTTTGGCAAGTATTTCAGAGAGGATTGGCTCTGAGAAGATCGTGGCTGTTGAGAAGTGGGGATGTTGTAAGATGAACGTAGATGCATCACTCAAGTCAGATTATTCTGGGGAAGCGATATAGAGTGGTTTGTTCGCGATGAGAAAGGAAGTCCAAAGTTCGTTACTTGGATGATTTTATTAATTTCTCTTGAATCTAAATTTATTTGTCGCCTCTATTGAACATTAGACAAAAATATATTTTCTAACTTTAGGTGTGGATTCTAGTTTCATTTTTGTTCCTAATTTAATGGTAAACATTTTTATTGTTTATATTTCAATAATTTTGGGTCGTGGTGGCTTTTGGTCTTGACCCATTGAGCATATTTACAAAAATTTGGACTTCAATTAATTTTGACCCAAATTTCAAATGAGAAATGGTACTAAATGTCTAAAATTAAGAAGTATCTTAAGGGAATGTCTGCACGTTTTTATGTTTAAATTGATGATGTCTAAAATCAAATTCATGAGAGTGAGATAAGTTATTGGTACAACTAGGAAAATGTCTACTGTTTAGATAATTATTTAGTAAATGTCTATGATTCCAAAAACTTTAAATGAGTGTCTAAATCTAATTTTTTTTATAAATGTTTAAATAACTAATTAGATTGCAATTGACTATTATGCCTTTATTAATACTTTTAATTGATGTGAATTATTAAAATAGATTTTAGATTCATTTCTAACCACTAACAAAAAATTAAATATTTAAATAATATAAAATCTAAATTTCTTACCACCCAAAAATAAATTTGATAATTAAAAAAA